>JAMQGT020015349.1:0-111201 GCA_024447675.2 Pterophyllum scalare | reverse complement strand
TATGTTATGTAACCTACTTCGTTCAGTTACGTATTGCTGTTAAAATGTTATTTGACATATAAGCAAATTATTTGTCTATTCTGTTTGTTCTCAGGACCAGTAATGGTAAAAGCACAGTGATCAATGCCATGCTGAGGGATCGAGTGCTGCCCAGTGGTATTGGCCACACCACCAACTGCTTCCTGAGTGTGGAGGGCACTGATGAAGATAAGGCCTACCTCAAGACAGACGGCTCAGATGAGGAGAAGAGCATCAAGGTAAATAATTCAGATTTAATGACCATTTTGCAGCAAGACGTTTGTAAGTTTACAAGCGCTGTCTTCATAATTTAATACCTGGTAGCTTTGAGCACCTAATCCACTCCAGAGTACCTGAGGACAAAGTTTTATGTGAACACATGCACTAGAAAACTGCCATGGTTGTTAATCAGACCATCTGTTGACTTTAATTTGTTGCCACTCTTTTGTACGGATACTGTACGTCCTCACGTAACTCGCTTGTTGCTTGTTAGAATTATACCTGATGGGATTAAAGCTTTTCACAGTTGCAGAACAAATGTGGTACTTGAGTAGGTCAATAGAAGAGAAGAGAATATAATCAAATTCAAACTGAACTGGGCAAAGACTGCCTGGGCTTGTAGCCATGTAAGAACTGTGACATGACAGCAGGATGCTTACTGCAGTGTCAGGTGTCTGAAATTGAAACCTCGTGTGGGAGACCTAACTGTCTACTTCACTTCATAAAGCTGAATAAAGGGTTCATCAATATGAATGAGCGGCTTCATCTTACATTCCTAATGATCAGTCTAGTGTTTTTACATGGTAATACCTGAAGTGTCTGAAGTAATGTGCTTTGCTAAATTGTAGATGCAATAGTAATTTATATAGTGCTTTTCTACTATAACTGAGCACTCAGAGTACTTTTGACTACAAGCCACATTCATCCAGTCACACAGACATTAATACAGCACTTTATTTCATCCCTTTTTAAGATATCGCACATACGCTCGCCCTCCGATGGATGCATCAGGGCAATTTGGGGTTGAATAGACTGCCCAAAGGACAAATCTATACACAGACTGGGGGAACCAGGGAGCACTGACCTTCTGATTGGTAGACCTGCTCTACATTTTTTTCTTGAATTGTTAGCCCAGGGTCAGTTACTCTCTGCCACTGAAGTGGTTATTTGGATAATCCTCTATAAATCCTGAAAATATAAATTTAATATAAAAAGTCTTGCAACCTGTTTTACTCCAGGTCTCAACCACTCATACTGAGATTAAAATGTTTTAAATGGGTATCTTTGTTACGATTAGAAATTAGTTACCTCAACAGTAATTGGGCATTAATAGCAGCAAAATGCATTAAAATAACTCAAATAAAATAAATGGAGATACACTAACAAGAGGAGCCTATAGAGAACCTATAGAGCTCATCTTGAAACGAGTAAATATGTTTGGCACAACAATGCATTCAGATCACTGTTCTGTTTGCTAGATCTGCCAGACATGACAGGCTATTAAAAAAAAAGTGTGTTTGCATTAATGTAAACTTTTGTGTTAACATCAGTGCATTTCTTCCCTGTCTGCAGACTGTGAACCAGCTGGCTCATGCACTTCACATGGATGAAAGTCTGGACGCTGGCTGCCTAGTTCGGGTCTTCTGGCCGAAGACCAAGTGTGCCCTCCTTCGAGATGACCTGGTACTTGTAGGACAGGTCGCAATCAGATATTCACATCTGGAAAGTTGTGTTTAAAAATAGGGCGTTAATGTTTATAAAAATTAAGTCCACGTGGTTTATTATTTCACATATCTCATGCATTTTGTGTATTCGACTTCCCTTCTGATTTCTAGTCCTGGCACAGATGTCACGACACAACTGGACAGCTGGATTGACAAGTTTTGCCTGGATGCTGATGTTTTTGTGCTGGTGGCAAACTCTGAATCTACACTCATGAACACGGTAATGCATCTCACCCACATAAAAATGCTCCTGTTTGGCCAGTATCCCGTGGATTGATGTGATTGTGCCTCAATAATTAGCTGCAGGAGCACTTTGATTTGTAGCCAGGGAATTACCTGAGCTAGAGAAAAGGCTGGATAACTTTTGAAATCAAAATATTTTGCGTCCCTCATTAAGGATTGATCAAAGGAATCCCTTCACTGTTCAACATGAAATTCAGCTGTGACCCTTGTCTTTGTATTGCCAGTAGTTGTCATCGTAGCTTACCTAGATCTGACTAGACAGTTTTTTTTAGATTCCCAGTATGCTTGTCATTTAAAAAAAGGATCGGGCTCAGGTAGTTATTGGTATGTTATCTGCTTTTTTCCTTATTAATGACTTTTTTTTTCTTTAGAGAAGTAATCATTATTTAACCGTTGTAATTTATACTGTTACGTATGTGGGTGGATAGTTATTATTAGATGATAGAGTTGCTGTGTCCATAGGCTCATTATCACCTAATATTCCCTCTATAGGCCTTTAAATTTTCAGTTAAGTGGACGGTAGCACAGTAATATGACTCCGTATCTTCACTACCATGAATACTCTTACCATGAATACATTTCCAGTTATGCTAGTCACATGTGGGCACTAAAGGGGCAAGTGTTTCCTATGCTGAGCTGATAAGAGTGTGGCTGCCCATGTTTATATCCCAACCACATACAGGCCCTTCTCTTGTTTCTGTCTGCTCAGGCATTCATGCAATGTGAAGCTCAACACAGTTTAGTCACAGAGATGCTTAACCCGGCTGTAGCTCTTAAAGGGAAAGCAGACTCACATTCCACTCTGGGCTCTCCTGTGGATATAAATCCAGAAATCATGTAAATAATTGATATGTCGAGCAGCAAAAACTAAAGCTACTAATTCCACATTAGTATGCAAACTGTGAAGATTTTTATTCTTCTGCAACTACTTTGATGACTTTGTGTAAAGAGAGCTCAACAGTAATGAATCCCTGCAGAGCCAGACCTTGTATCTACACTACACTCAGTCAAATTAAGCTGGAGCTTTTCTGGTAGCTTTATTTTGTAAAGAGAATACGAGAAAGGTGAGGTTTTAAATAATGCTTTTATTTTGTTTTACTGTTCTGCACTACGTCCTTCCAACATCACTTCCTTTCTTCTAGGAAAAGCACTTTTTCCACAAAGTGAATGAGCGTCTATCCAAGCCAAACATCTTCATCCTCAACAATCGCTGGGATGCCTCAGCAAATGAACCAGAATACATGGACGATGTGAGTCAAATGATACGTACAGTTGCACTATATTGCAGTGCTTTTAGGTTCTATAGCAAGGAGGTGCTTGAATCAAACCGATTGTTACTTTGAGAGCTCAATACATTATTTCTTGATATAAAATCTAAATTTAAAATGGAAAAAGAACAAAATGCATACTCTCAGAATGTGGTGTCTTCTCTTTTCAGGTGAGGAAGCAGCACACAGACCGTTGTGTGAATTTCTTGGTGGAGGAGCTTAAAGTTCGGACCGTGAGGAGGAACCCAACCACATCTTCTTTGTCTCTGCAAAAGAGGTGCTGCGACTCCCGCATGCAGCGTGCACAGGGCATGCCTGAAACAGGTGAGGATACAGAATGGGTCGGCTTAAGGAGCATAATTGATGGTTTTCATATATGTGAATTCACAAACGTTATTCAGGAGACTTCTACAACTGAATATGATGATGTATTAGGATAATGGATAAGACGTTGAATTAAGAACTAACATTAAGTTAACGATTCATTTAATTTGTTAATATGGTTTGCATTTCACATCTGATAATAAATCCATGTGTGTGTTATTCAAGATGTATATTTCTGCAGTGGTAGTATGTTTTATTTTCTATTTAATGTGATTGTATTGTCCAACAGGTGGTGCTCTCGCTGAGGGCTTCAAGGAGAGACTAAAGGAGTCAATGCTTTGAAAGGAGGTTTGAGGTGTGTGTGTGTTTAAAAAAAAGAAACATTGTAGAATATGTTTGAATATTTATCGATAAACTGACGGCCAGATGGATGTTTCATCAGGTAGTAAACCCGACAATAAGTCAGTGTAAATTCAATAACCAGACCAAAAACTTTAGGCTGTGTGTATTCATAGTATCCAATGAGATCCGCAGTGTATTATCAGAAATTACAGCTGAAGAGAGAAGGAAACTCACTGTAACGCTAAACGTTTCCTCATTCACTGTAACCAGGACATAAAAACAGTTGCTGCAGTGTAAGGTTGTGAACCAGAGATTACATGACTGCTTAATTTTTTGAAATAATTGAAACAGTTTGAGCTATTCATTTGTCTGCAGCAGTCGTGTCGTGTGATGAAGATTATTGGTGTTCAAAGAAAAAAAAGAAAGTCAGCCTTAGTCCTTCCTCTAGCAGTAACAACTGACAAGCAGTCAACTACTTGAACTTTACCTGCTGGTTAGGATTTTGCCACCAACAATTCAATTTCAAGACGACATGGCACCTACAGGGGCCTTCCAGACCAATCACTGTGCCTTTTCATCAACCTGCGTCTTCATTGCTGAAATCTAGATTCACTTAGGTGAGGACATCCGTTTGTTTCAGTTGCATTTAAATTTTGTTTCACTTTTTCGTTACTGAGTTTCCTATTCTTGTTTTTTGTTTTGATTTGACATATTATTGGGGTACTTTTGCTACTGACAGATGCTGGAACATCAGATTAGATCAAACATAGTGAAATAAACAAAGTTCAAAATGTTAAAACACACTCAAAGCCTAAAGTGCTGAACAGCCACACTGTCTACTTCTTTGGCTCTGTGTCAGATTGTTTGCAACACTGTACAAGTAAAGGTTCAACTAATAAACACTGACTAAGCTAGTAGCTCAGCATTAGGTTTGGGCAAGTCCATTGTTGTGAAAAAGTGGAGAGTTTTTTCACAAGTAGTCTGTTCCACCCACTTTCCCTTTACACTTGTTATAGACCAACAAATGAGGAATTCGTTGGAGGAGAGCATATTGGCTAAATTATCAACCAGTTGAACAAGAGACTACAGGCGTACGGTGCTGTGAAACAGTATTTGCTCTTGCCGAGGCAAGTGATACCTGCAGGTCTTTAAATGGTCTGGGTTCTTTTGTGACCTCTTGTCTGAGTTGTTGATGCATTCTTTGAGTGATTTTTGTAGGGTGACCACTTCTGGGTAGTTTCTCCATTTGTGGATAATGGCTCTCCCTGTGGTTCACTGGAGTCCCATAGCCTTAGAAATGACTTTGTAACCCTTTCCAGACTGATAGATGTCAATGTCAATTTGTTTATCAGTTGTTTCTTTAGATGGTAGTGTAACGTGTTACTTCGTGAGATCTTTTTGCCTACTTCACAAGTTCTATTTAAGCAATTTCTTGATTCAGCTGGTCTGGCAGTAATCAGACCTGGGTATGGCTAGTCAAATTGATCTCAGCTTTTCAAAAATGTGGTTAATTACAGTTAATTCATGAGTGTGACATGTACATGTGACAAATATGCACAAAACTAAGAAAACAGGAAGGGGGCAAATACTTTTTCACATCACTATATGCAAGAGTTATAAAACTACCCATGGTATAGTAAAAACTTAACAGAGTCTAAGTCCATCACTGTGATGAGTCTCTGCTGCTCTCCTCTGCTCTCTGTTTCACCACATTAATAAATGCTAACACTGAGCCAGAATGAAATGAGCTAATATAAATAAGGAAACTGACATGAATAAAAACACCTCTTTGTTATTTTGGAGCACTGGGTGAAAGCTCTAGACTGCACTGTGACCCCTGACTTCACTGTCTGTTTAGGATATGTCATTACATAGAAAAATGGCTTCTTGTCAGGGCTGTGAATTTTTTTCTAGGACGTCATTACAGTGCTTTCAACTGTGGTAACTTAAAAATGAATAACAGCTACTGTCAATCCCAAAATTACATCAAATTCCAACTTATCTATGTTGCATTATTTCCTTTATTCATTTGCATTTGTGTTTGAATCCATTTAATATATTTGTTTGTTTTAAATTTTGTTGTGGCATCACCAAAACATTACTGTGACTTTACCAAATGTGGGCTGTGGGATGCAGGATACACACACTGCTGCTGTCGTTTCCACACCTGTGTTTCCATTTCCTTTCTTTTTCTTTTAAATCAAAAGTAGCAGGTGTTTATCTTGTCCTCCATTCATCCCTGGACGGCGTGCAGGAATTCGCATGCCGTCCAGCAGCAGCCCTCCATAAATGTCACAGTAACTTGTGTGTTATGGCCTCGCAGGAGTGTATCTCGCAGTCAGCAGTGAAAACAAAGTTTGAGCAGCACACTATCAGGGCCAAGCAGATCACAGAACAAGTCAAGAGCATAATGGATGCCATCAACATCGAGGCTGCGGAGAAGAGGTGAGTGTCTTGCTCTACTACTTTTCTTCTTTTTTTCCCCTCACCAGCTTTTTATTCAGGAGTGTATCAGTAGAATCAAACTCAGATTTTTTTTTCTTCTGATAATGTCAATCTGTTACTGTCTTTTTTTTTTTTGTAATAACATAAAGGGCTTATACATACAAGGATTATAGAGGTAAAATATCTGAGAACATCAGTATGTTGGTTTACAGCAATCTGAAAATGTGATGAATTAAGCTGTCTATACTGCAACTGTTGGTGATCTCTGTCTTTTCTTCTTTCTACTTTATGCAGATGGTTGTTTATCCTGATCTACTCAATGTTTGACTGTGAAATTATTTAGTTGCTAGCTTACATGTGTGACGTATTTCCTATTGGTGGGGTGGGCCCTCAGAGTGGCGGCATTGGAGGACAGAGAGTATCAGATGGATCGGCTAGAGTTTGTCAAGAATCAGCTCAACTTGCTAATCGATGACATTAAAAAGAAGATTAAGGCAATCAGTGAGGACGTGGAGTCCAAGGTAACATTGACAAATGGAAACTTTTTTTTAAAATTATATTTTATGTCCGAAAATGTCTCCAACCTCTATTATTTACTGTCTCCTTATGCCAGCTCTGAACTAGGGCTACAAACAACACATGCATGAACTGTTGATTTTCTGCAGATTATTTACATGTTAAGTTATCTGGGTGTTATGTCAGAAGATGCCAAATTTGATCATAATTTTCAATAAGCCAGACAGAGCCAGAACCATTTAAGATTTTTAAGACTGCATAACAATATCTCGTGATTTTCAAAATTCAATATTCCTATATCTTGTCTAATATTTTTTTCTTCCAGACATACAAAACAAACAGATTTCCCTAACATTTATTGTATGTACTTATTTATGTACGTGTTCACGCTCTGCTCAACTCTACTTGGATCAGGTGTTTGTGGCATTTCAAAGACATGCTAGGAACAGGGGAATTTCAGAGTGCTGTCTGGTGGACAAATTATGCAACATTAGTGCATAACATAGTTGAAGGGTGTTTCTCCTTTTCTCTCTCCTTTTCTTTAGTTTTAAGTTTTCATTTTTCAGCTGTTATAAATGTCAGTGCCAATAGATCGAAAAATAGCTAATAGTGGTCGATAATATCAGGCTCTGAGATAAATCGTAGAAGATGGAACCTGCTATTTTTGGGGTCTATTGGTTGATTTTAACATTTTATTTGAACTAGCCAATTAGCAGTCTGAGTTCTGTTTCCTTTCTACTCTAAGTCAAAGTATTAACATCATGCCTTCTGTATGTAAATACCTCTAAATAAAAACAGTTCTGTAGTTCTTTTTCTTTATTTTGCTATATTGAAAGTGGAAAAACTTGTTGATGCCTGGACTGAAACCGACACCAGAGGAAACTCCGTAAGAAAAGTCTGTCACTTAATACAGCAGCTTGAACAATGATCTGCTTCTTTGATGACCCTCCCGTGTTGTGGTTCATTCAGGTGTCTACCGCCATGGGGGAGGAGATCTGCCGCCTCCATGTTATTGTCGATGAGTTCCACACTGACTTCCACCCTTCACCTCAGGTCCTCAAAATTTACAAGGCTGTAAGTAAAGGTGCCGTCATAAAACACACCTCCCAAATAAAAGCAAATAAAATAGATGCTTGGGTTAGACAGGATTGGCATCAGGGCCAACAACAGATGACTAATCAAAGCTGCTTATGCTGTTTCTTTTTGTTTTCTTAAACACAGATTCAGCCACCACTCAGGTTAACTCTGCCTGCACAAACTACCTGATAAAGTTCACGCTATTACACTTTCAAATTAGGGTTTACTTCAATTCAAAAGGGTTTTATTTCACAAATTAACTTTTTTGTGCATAATTATTAAGAATTTTGTATTCATAACTATTCAGTATTATATTTCGGAGCCCCAAAATCTGAAAACTAGCTGATGTGCAGTCCTGGCAAGGCTGCACATCAGCTAGTTTACCTCGGGCTCTTAGTTCTTAGTACTACTCTGTTAACAAACATTACTCATCATTGTTTCAAACCATTGTTACTTTCACCTTGTTGTTTTTGTCTCCAATGTTGCATGCTGATATTTTTTTATTTTTTTTTGTCATTTCTTGGAAATAAAAAAAGCTTTTTTAAAAAAACAAAAAAAACTATTAAAATAAAATTTCTGTGACAATATAACTCCTAGGCCTGCTTGAAAACCTTTGATTAAGATGTCATATTTCCGTCCTCTGATTCCTGATTCAGGCTTGCTCACTTCTAGCTTTTGCACAGATATGGGAACACAGTTGCAATAAATTTTGGTACACTAACAGATGCAGAGCCTGCATTAACACTGAGAGAGGGCTGCATGTTTTGTTTTTTTTTCTCCATCTGACCTCTAAACCCTATTGGCAGGAGCTGCTGGCTCACGTGGAGGAGGGGATGGGCAAGAACTTGGCTTACCGCTGCTCCAAAGCCGTCAGCGCCTCTGTCCAGTCCACCCAGCAGTACATGATAGGTAATTAACTGCAAACATAACATGGATGTTAAATAATAAGACCCTCCTTTCAATAAGTTCTGGATTGGTCTGTAGGTGTAGCCAGCAGGTTGGCTTGTTCTCATCCAGCCAAATCTAGAATGTTTTACATTTTTGATTAATCAATCTTAATGAAGCAGAACAACAGTGAAAGCCAAAATAATTAATATGATGTCTAAAACTTTTCTAAAAATGACTGCTCACTTAAGAATTATTTTTTTCATAGAAAATTACCTCAGGCGCAGATTACCGGCCCAGCATTATTTGTTCGCTCCATCACTCATTCGCAGTGTTGCTAAACTTAGTCAGAACCTTTTTCCTTCAGGCTGTAGTCTGTTACACCCAGATCACTGCTATATTTACCCTCCCTGCTGAATGCCGTCATTCCATGCCCCATTATGCGACAAATGCGTCACTGTCAGGCACACATGCAAGCTGTGCTCAGTGACAGTGATGTTGAAAAGGTGTTAATGTGCCCTGTGATGAAAAGACTTCAGGAGCTGTTAGGAAATTGTGGTGTGATTTATTTATTTATTTAATTCTTTGTAAGGACCAATAGAGAAAATCATATCTGAATCAAATACACTTTTTTTTTTTTTTTTGGTTTACAGACAAAAATGAAAATGTGTCATGTCTGTAATATTTTGTTCTTAACTTTTAGCCCATCAGTTTCCTAAAATATACCAGTATTTCTTTTTTTAAATATACCAGTGAAAATACAAATTTTGAAGAACTGTCCACAGAAGTGTCCAAACATTGTTTCTGTTCATTTCATACTGGGATTCTCCCTCTTCAGAGAGCATGCTTCCACTGCTTCCCTCTTCAACCCAGAGCCAAGTCTCCATGCTGGTGAACAGCAGAAAGTTTGACATGAGTTACGACCTAAACTGCGCCACACTTTGCAGTGACTTCCAGGAAGACATTGAGTTTAAGTTTTCGCTGGGCTGGAAAGCATTAGTCCACCGCTTCTTGGGACCTTCCAATGCAGAGAGAGCTCTTCGACTGGTGGACCAGAACTTTCAGGTATTCACTAACTTTAACATTTAAGTAACAAGCATTATTCTTAGTTGTAACATGGCCTATTTTGAAAAACTCTGCTTGTCATTCCTCAGGCGCCTCGACCAGCACTGCCTCAAGCCCAAACACCCTCCTCGGGACCCCCCTCGATCGTGGCCCTGCCCAACCAACAGACAGGCCTCATGACCCAGGAGGACTTGATAGTAGCTATCGCTTCCCTCAATTCCCGCACTTCAATGGGCGTACTCGTCGTTGGAGGAGTGGTATGTTGTTTCTGAGGTTGTTTGTATTTGCAGCATACAGCATTTATGAATAAAGTGTAAGGAAATGTTATTCATGTAGCACATTTAAAATCAAGCTTCTTTACAATAAAAAAACTTAAAAATATATAAATAAATGAAAGGGTTTCTAATAATTCACACTACACACATTAACACTATTTACATAAAATAACAACAACAACAACAACCTATTCTTCCAGAGATCAGCATTTCCAAAAGCTTGACAAAAAGGTATGTCTGTAGCTTAAGGTTTATAGACAGTCACAGCTGATGTTTCTTAGGTCACTAAAACAGGGAGGGAGATCTTTGTGCAACAACAGCAAAGGCATGACCCCAATTTGAAAGAAGCTTTGACCGCAGGATGGTCAGCAGTGATTGGGAAGCAGAACTTAATGATCTTGAGAGAGTGTATGGATGCAGCAAGACCACTTAAGGCTTTAAACACAAACAATGCCACTTTATAGTGGATTTTGTAATGCCCAGGGAACCAGTGAAAAGCTGCGAACACTTGTCCCAGTCGGTAATCTGGTTGTGGCATTTTTGGACTAGAGAGAGACGATTGACTAACTCCAGTCCAGTCTAGACGTGACAAAAGCATGCATAACCCTTTCCAGATCTGTAATCAGTAATTTCCAGGATTCAAAGGTAAATACATGTGTAAATCATCATAAAAGAACAGGTCCCAAAATAGATCCTTGTGGAACTCCAGATGACATTAACTGCTGATGCAGAGTTGTATTTTCCAGCGTTCACTGAGATAGTCCTGAGTATAATAAAAGATTTAAACCAGTTAAGAGCCAGGCCCTTGACTCCTACACAGTGTTATGAGCACTCAATGAGTAAGTCATGTTGACAGTGTCAAAAGCAGCACTCAAGTCCATCAGAACTGAGAGTACAACCACCAGAATCAGCATCAAGTAGAATATCATTTGTGATGTGCATTCATGATGTACTTCAGCTGACAAAAAACATTTCCTATTAAAAAATTGTAAACATTTTTCCTATTATAGCTCAAAAGGCCTTCTTGTGATTCATATTTTTAAAAGTTTAGATGGCAATATGCAGCACACAGAGAGTAGTATTTGTGCATACGCTGATCTCATTATTTTATACTTTGCATGTTTAATATAAATGTCCACCATTGTAATAAGCATGCTTTAGCTTGTACCTGCTTTCTCTAAGGTGTGGAGAACAGTTGGCTGGAGGCTGATTGCCCTGTCAGCCTCTCTTTATGGTTTGCTGTACCTGTACGAGAGACTCACTTGGACCACGAAGGCAAAGGAGCGTGCTTTGAAGCGGCAGTTTGTGGACTATGCAAGTGATAAAATGCAGCTCATGGTCAGCCTTACTAGTGCAAACTGTAGCAAACAAGTCCAACAGTAAGTCACGTTATAGTACCTTCATATTCTTTGGTAACAAGAAGGATTTGAAATATTTCTTTCTTGATTGATGTCAGTCCAGTGAGATGAGTGTGGTGTGTGCACTGTGGACCATCTAAAGATCATTTCTGCCATTTGTTCTTCTGTGTGCATGAGCAGATTATGGCCTTGCAGTTTTTGTTCCGTCCTTCTGCCTCCCCATTACATTCCTAATTTAAACACACACAGCTCTGCCCCACCCTCCCCGCCTTCTGTAGCTGGGCTAAATAAATAAGCAGTGTGACACTGTGCCCTCTGTGTTACCAGGGAGATGGCAACAACCTTTGCTAGGCTCTGTCAGCAGGTGGACCAGACGCAGAGAGAGCTGGAGGCAGAAATCCGTCAACTTACAGCGAAGATAGATCAGCTGGAGACCGTCCAGAGGCGCTCCAAGAGCCTGCGGTCAGTCCAGCTCCTTCTCTTATTGGGGGCAACGGGAAACGTAAAGAAGTGTCTGTCAGGGAATTCATCAAGAGCTAGTCTGGGGAACGTTAACATCTCAGATTAAGTGAATGATACCAGTAATTGAAAGCACAGTTGTAGATTATGAGGACATATATTGTACAATAGTTGTAGTTTGCTGTGCTTACCTTCGTTTTTAATTTTTTTTTTCCTGCTGTAAAACAATGTTTCAAGTCTTGGATATGTATTTCTTCTTTTTAAATGTGATCTGCATTTGTTTTATGTGCAGACATAAAGCCACCGAGTTGGAGAAACAGCTGGAGGAGTTCACAAAGCAGTACCTGCAGCCTCAGCAGTGAACATCCCCTTCTTCATAGTTCAGCTCTCTTTGAGCCAGTCATTCCTCAGTCTGGTGCCGCCTCACTGCAAGATCACCTAAACTGCAACAGTGGTTTACGTGCGGATGTTTTGATAATCAGTGAAACGTCATAGATCCAGCCAGAATTTCTAACTTTAACGACTTTCAAATATTCATTTATAATTATTTTTTTTGTTTTTGTAGTTTTTTGTTTTTGGTACACCAGGAACACTTTTCAATCAATGGCCACTTGTAATTCTTTCTTTTCTTTTCTTTTTTTTGTTGTCATTTTTAGATTTGACCATCCTTAAAATCCTTAAAAAAAAAAAAAAAAAGATTATTGGTGATTAGCAGAGAGACAGGTGAAGGCCCACACACGACAGTATATTACCTTGTCCCTCAGCCAACCAGGTGTTTCATGCTCTTAAGAAGCAGTGAAGAAACTTTAAAACACATCTACCTGTAGAACGAACACAGAATCCTGTTGTACAGAAATGCTCCGCAGGGTGACTATAATCCTGGTCGGCGTGCAGACTACCGGTCGGGTGCTATATTTGGACACTAATGTGCTAACTGTGAACATGCCTTTTTTTTAAAGAAAAAAAAACTTTTATGGAGCAAATGAAGTTATTGTCTGTAAGACTGTACATGCATCTGTTTGGACACATCTACTGTGTATTTAAAAAAAGAAAAACAACAAACCAAAAATAAATTGAATTTAAAAAATTTAATAATAAAACATTTGATTTTCGTAATTTCAGTCATTTGAGCAAGAAGGGAAAGCATGTGTCTTTAAAAAAAAAAACAAAAAAAAACCCTGAAGGCTTGTGTTCTATTTTCTAATAGTCCAAACTGTATAGAACAAAGACTCTCAGAATCTTCATATATATTTTATAATACCCTATTTTATTTATACCCATTAGATGATGATTACACCAGTGTGCACTTTGTAAACTTGTCCTTTTTTTGTCCCTCGAATTTGTTCTGTTATAACTTCAGATTTTCCAAATTGCATTAAAACTGCAATGATCTAAAACTGCAATTTTGTGCATTTCTTTTTGGAAACTTACAGAAAAATATTAAATTCACTCTCTGTAGTTTAATTAGCCCTGCAAGGATTTTTTTTTTTACAGACATTGTCACAGGAAATTCCAGTGATCTACAACTAGTGGCAGGTAGTCACACTAGGAAAAAACTGGTTGGAGACTGCAGTGCAACCAAAATTATTTGGTCTGTGCAATGAACATGCAGTCTCGTTGCTTTTGAAATGGTTTATTTGAAGCTGGGGACTAGGTTGCATTTGCAGTCACTTACCGTCTTTAAAGCAGGTTTGGTGCATAAAGACAGCAATAAAATGGAATCGGTCTGCTGTTTATGATTGATTGGAGTCAAGTTGGCAATTAGATGCAATCTGTTGCTGATAATATAGCGATCAACTGTAAAAATCTGTTGCTGAAATTTATTTTTACTTACATTCAGAGTCCAGCATGCGCTTGGCAACCTTGGTATTAGATAGGAATAACCAGTTCAGTCGAGTCCCCAGTTGCAGAGACTCATCGCAGACATGTTGCACTCATCTGTGCAGACTGACTCAGATTGATTGCAATGTGTTGGCTATCTGTCTGCATTTATAAGTTAGATGGCACCTATTTGCAATCATTAGCAAATCTGTCAGAGTGGTTGCAGTTATTTGGACCACTATTATTAGGGGACAGGGTGCCTGCCACCAACAGCAATCTTGCCTGCAATAGAAAGTTGGTCACCGCAACTACTTGCAGCGGATCACTTAAAGTGACCCTTCAGAGCTTGGTGACTTCTTTGTTAGCAAGATCTTTGCTACACGCCAGTCTCCACTCCCCTCTTTTCTATATCTCCACAACAGCTCCTGAAGGCATCTATGGGACCACACCACAGGGTTTCTTTTTCTAAATAAATAAATGACCCAAATGAATGCTTCACACTCGTGACTTGAAAAGTTTTAATAGATGAAAAGCATTTGAGTCCACAAGCTCAATAAACTGTACCTCACTGACTTCTAAAGTACAGGCTACAGTACATTAAATATCCTCTTTGACAGGCTGTGGATTCACTACAAGGTAGTGCTATTTAGTGTTTCACTAATTCAGCCATAAAGCACCACCTGTAGAAAAGTTCACCTAATCTGTACTTGCTCTTGAAATCATTATTAAAACCCATTAGGGGGTACAGTTAAATTAACTAAATGAACACTTTTTTAAACATTATTCTTAATTGTTTGCAGAAAGAACCATGTACAGTTGTGTTACACATTTATATGGGCGGGAAAGTTCATGCACCAATAGCTGTACGATGTATTTGTAAAGATCATCCAGGTTTCCTTGGTTAAAAGCTTTTTATTGGTTACAATAATTCATGGCAACATATCAGTATCACCAAGCCACTGTACAAATACAAAAAGAAGGTCTGGTGTGAAAAAAGACTATAAAAATTATTCCATAACAAGTGATTATAATTTCACACAATAGCACTGTAGGAGAATTATCATGGCACCAAGTCCCTGGTCTTTACTGGCTTAAAACATGAAACAATAAATAAAAATCAAACAAAGGAAGTTTCGGAACAGTAAGTCATAGAGTCAAAGGGCAGTGCATTATTTTGTGACCGTGCAGTGGCAGCGGCGGCGGTCATGTGATGCAACTAACTCAAGCGGTGGGGTGTAAGAATACCTTTTTTCCCTACTATGAATGATTTTCAGAAACAACTTTTTCATATTCTGATGAACTTTAATGGCCTTTGCCAAAATACTGCCTGAACACTTGCAGCGGTGACGTTTACACATCTGCTCTTTGAGGTTCAACATGTGCACCGAAGGCGACGGCCCAAAGTGCTGAAATACAACAGCATTCAGTCAAATATGCAAAAAGTTACTACTTCAATAATGAATGCAAGTCAGAGTGGGGTTTTGGCACTTGGACTCTAAATGCATCAAATACGGACATTATGTGGAGCTAAGGGAATGAACTGAAAAAAAGACTTCAGGTAAATACAACAATAAAGGTGAAATTAAATGAAGTCAAGCACCTTTTTTTTTTCCTTTATTTTTTACTTAATAGTTTACTGCTCTACTTGCATGAGCGAACGGCACAGGCACATATAAGTATTACTGATGCTGAAAATCACTGTCAGTGACCCCCCCCCACACACACACTCACTCACTCACTCTCCCTCCCTTTTTTCAGCTGTTAAGGGCTATGGTGTTTTTTTCCCCTCACAGCTAATGTTGGCAAACGAAAGTGAAAACATGGTGAGTTTAAAGGAACAGTTCAAATTGTGGGAAAAGTGTTTACTCACTTCCCGGCAGAGAGGATTCACACGCCAGGAGAGATTCCACCCTCGTTACGTTCTTACACTATATTCTGTGACTGCAGGGAGGATGTTAATTTATTCTTTCAAGATGGTGAAAAAAGTCAAATTTCGTAACAATATTTAGAGGCTACATATTTTTAGCGTTTCAGTTGCAGTACAGTCATAATTCCCCTGTTTAGGAAACCCTGCACTCCATTCTCATTCTTCATTGTGTAACCAGAATAATGAGCTGTATGAATGTGTGTGATTTGAGGGCTCAGTTCTTTTCCTTATAGGAATTTGAGAAAAGCATATTTTAATGAAGGTAATTTCTGACAAAGGCCATTATGAACTGTGACCTGAAACTGAACACAAATAAGCAGTATCTAGCTACTGTCAGGCATCACAGTTTTTTTTTTTTTACAGCCACAGACAGGATAAAAAGATGGCGGTAGCTTCCGAGTCTAAAAAGTGAAGCCTTTGTGGAAATGCCTTAGACCTGCATACTTCTTAATGGCCACCAGGGGGCCATTAAGCTGTGGCTGCAAAGCGACTTCCTGTCCTATAGAAGTCTGTGGGGAAAATAGCAGAATGGAGCTCTCTGACCTGACCTCTGTAAACACTTTACTGATGAATTTATGGGCTCAGTTGTGCATTTAGGACATACTAGATTAAAAAAAATTAAGTCTAATTTGTAAACTTTGGTCATATTATGTAAATGACATGTGACTGACACCTAATAAGCCCATGAGTGTGCGATCTAAAGGCCACACTCACCCCTCCCCCTGATCACAAAACAGATTGTGACTAGGGACATTCCTGTGACTAATTTGCTAGTTGCTTAAACGAGAGGACAAAATACTTTTACGACTAGTCTAAAATATATAAAACCCTCAGAAAACATTTAAAATTGAGCGTACTTTAAATGGCAGAAGTTAAACACTGCTTAAACAAATATTTCATATGTTAATTTTAGGAGTTATATGGAAATGGTCAAAACGGGACTTCACAAACCAATGGGTGACTTTATGATAGCTACGCAGACTGAATATTACTGTTTGCATTTATACAACGTAGCATCCATGCAACAGTGCCCCCTTAAAGTCACATTTTACAGTAATAATGGGTTACCAGGCAAACAGTTGAATTTACACTCCAGCGTTTTTTGTTTTTTTTAATATTTATTTTTTTTGATATGTAATGTGGTGACTAGTTTCCATTGTAGCTGTTCTGTTAATCTTCTCATACTACTGCACATCATACAGGAACCACATTTCCCAAAATTTTGTACTGCTTCTTTAAATTCAAACTGCTGTTCAATCTCTCTGAGGACACACGAGCATCTGATGTTCACTGACTTAAATAGAAAAATGAGCCTAATAAGCTCTGTCAGCTCAGTAACACTCTGGGATACAAAAACTCATCATCATCATCATCATCATCATCATATGTAAGCAGCCAACCTATTTAATCATCGGACAACAGATCGGATTTAAAATCGGATATTCATGTGACTTTTGATTTGATGGAAAAGGAGGAGAAGGCTGGCACTTGAGTAAAATGAGTTTTTTTTCTTTTTGTCACACTGACTAGTTTTGAGTTCACAGCTCAAGGTCTGTGGATAACATTAACACAAATAAAGTAATACTTAGATGTATACATTATCCACATACATTATCAAATTACGCCCCTTACCCCAGCCCACCCCTGGCACGCACATACACATCACACACACACACACACACACACACACACACACACACACTGATATGCAATACATACCAAATCCTACACACCTCACAAAGATATTCTCAGGAAAAAAACTATAACTGTTATTTAACAGTCTCTCAAAAAGGACTTCCACAATGCAAAGCCATGTAGAAGCAGCTAAAACAAAAACAGGTCAGCAGAATGACACAGGGGGAAAGGAGGGATTTCATAAATACTACAAACTTTACAGTAGTAGTAACATTAGAAAGCAGAGTTGTATAAAAGGGTGTTGCCAAACACTTGTTTTAAGCTGTTTGTGGTGTTGCGGTGGTTTTCTGTAAGCATGCTTTTTTTTGTTTGTTTGTTTTGTTTTTTCTTAGTGTTCACTAGGATCAGAATGTGCTTCTACTGGGAAACGAAAAAAAGTAGCAATCTCTCTTATTGAGCAGCGTGTAAAAAGGAAGAGTAAGAGAAACGATTACAGTAGCTGAAGCTAGTATTACCTCCTATTATGAATGATATCATAAGGCAGAATGGAGACACAACAGTGCCACATCTCACAGGTGCACCAACCCTCTGATATCCAGCCCATGTGGGTCAAATGTTTACATCTATAAATAGGCACCTGAGACAGCTGATGGATAGGTCCAACTCACACACATTATATGCGTGTATGTGTGTGTTTTTAAAGCCTTTTGAGGAGCTGAAAATAATGGAAGATGCGTGATACGAAAATGCTTAAAATCAGACCATTTCTACGGGTAAATAAGTCACATGTGCTCAATGGTTTACATTTGTACTACAGTTAGTGAGTGCATTTCTAGCTCTCTACTAAATGTACATCTCTGTTTATTAAGTGTACTTTCCTCAGTTGTCATATTTAACAGTTTATAATGTTGCTGTTGAGGAAAATAGTGAAAGTGTTAAACCCTTAAAAAGAAGTTTTTGTTTGTTGTTTTTTTTTTTTTTACTTTTTTTTACAGGCTTGTGGTGGCACTGCTGTGACTTTGGAGTGGCTAACATAATTTCAGTTCTGTGGAGTCAACTCAAGTCACACCTTGTGAATGACACAAAGGACTCTGATTCTTCATTAAGGAAAAAAAACAAACAAAACTGGCATGGTGAGCTCTGACAGTCATCCCTCCATCTTTAGATTTTCTCAGGTCCTCAGAAGCTGCTGATGGAGTCACTAATGTCCTTTGTGGTCCTGACATGAATCTCCTTTTAAGATCCTCTGACTGCTCTCACTTTCATGCCCACAAGTCTCAGTGCTGTTACAGGGCCACTCGGGGATAAGGTGTCTATTTGCAGCACCCTTCTCTACGTCAGTGTCAGTCGTAGGGCAGCACGTGATCCTTGTCTGATCTTTCAGGAAAAAAGTGTTGATTCTGTAGAAACGGGGATCCAATGACCTCCCCAAACCATTATCAGTCCAATCAACTGCAACCGATTGCATGGAGTGGAAGTGGTCTTCTGATACTGAACATCCATGATTTAAAAACTTGAGTCCACTCGAGTGGAGACCAAGGCAGGGCCTCCAATACAATAATGTTTTCTATCTGAGCCTACAATTCACCAGTTTCTACTTTGGAGTTAAAGCTGGATCCAGACTAGAAGCTTAAAAACAAAACAAAAAGAAAAAGTGTTGGTTTTGAAGCTCTCTTAAATCACAACCACAGCGGTCAAATAATCGCCTTCCAGAACAAATTACTGGTGAGGAATGCGGACTGCTCAGGTTTGTGTTGTTTTTTTTTGTTTCTTTCTTTTTAAAGAAAGAAATCACAGCCATCATTCACATGAATGCAACATTTACAGGTACAGGGTGTATAAATTATACCAACTGCCTGTAACCATAACACACAGAAATACAGACAGATGAGTTTAGTTTGGGCCAAATTAGATTTTTTTTTTCTTTTGGTTTAGATATGACATCCTGTTTTGTTGCTCGATGGGCTTCAACTAAATTGACAGGATAAGTTAGGCTGCTTTGTTTTAATTTCGGGATTATGCCATCATGTTGCATTATGTAGTTACATGAGTATGTCCATTAAAAATAAAACACAATATTAAAAATTATATTTGTATAAAAAAAAACAAAAAACTCAAGGGCTGGAAATAATCTACAAAAATATATACATACACATTATATATGCATATATGATGCATACACACACATACACACACACACACACAATGCTATACATATATATGTATATACTGTCTTTATATATACATTTACATATTAGACACTGATGCTAATCTTGTTGTTAGTCGTGGTAACAGTTACTCTTTATCTGTCCTTTGGAGAATAATTTGTGAGAGGGCCAAATCTTCTATTTTTAATCCTTCAGTTTTATCTTTTTTTCTTACTATTTTTACTGGACAACTCTGGTGGGGAAAAAAAACATATCTAGTTAGTAAGAGATGGTATTTTCTCACAGGTGGGCAGGTCACCAGCAGAGATGAGAACTGGTGGGGGGGGGGGGTGAGTTAAGAAGAGTTCAGCTGACACAGTGTGCATCACATCCCACCCAAAGATGAGTTGGGATACGCTGAGTGGGGTGGCGGGGAGGAAGATGGTGGGCGGTTTTTGAGTACAACAGGCAAAAGGCTCGTTTAATTCCAGATCCGGAGGAAACTGTCCCAGGAGCCGGTGGCCACAGCCATGCCATCGCCTGTCACTCCTAAGCAGCTCACTCTGTTGTCGTGGCCTGCTAACACTCCTGGAGGTTGGAAAATAAAACACAGTCACAGGTTGGAAGAAAAAAAAAGAAAATTCTGCATCCCAGAGCCAAAGTCAAAAACCATTCAAATACCACTGAAAATCATGACTGAAGATTATTAATGACTTAATAACATCAGAAGATACACAAGCTGTAAACACAATGCAGGGCTTCATGATATCCATAACAGTTTGTAGTTCATTATTGCTTAATTTTTTTAAGTACAAAAGTCAACCATCTCTGACTCTAATGACCTAAATATGGGAGTTTAGTGTTAAGTGTTTTTAGCCTTTAAGAAATTAATTTTTGCAGACTGATTTAAACAGTTTTTAACACATTTCAAGATAAGTCAGAGTTTGGTACCATTTCCCTCTCATCACCCGGGTATTCCAATTCAAAATAATAAAACAATTTTAATTTGCCCACAGCCTGGTCCTGCTGTTGAATTATAAAACATCTAAAATGCTGTATGTATGGAATCAGTTTTGTGCAACTTTCACTGAAATGCAGTCGAAAAATGTTAAGTATGAAGATTCAAACTATTATTTGCTAAAAATGCGGAAAGCCACTTACATGTTATGATAATTAAAAAAAAAAAAATCATGGACATAATCACAGCTTCATAAACACAAACTATTAAAGCAAGCAAAATGATACTTTAAATGAGAAAATCTCTGTACATTTGTCACCTTAACAGCAGAGAACCCACATCAGACTTCAGGTGTTACTTACCTGCACGCTCGCCTTTCAGAGTGTCCCAGACGTTGCAGTTGAAGTCATCATAGCCGGCTAGGAGCAGGCGTCCGCTCTTGGAGAAAGCCACGGAGGTGATGCCACAGATAATGTTGTCGTGGCTGTACATCATCAACTCCTGGTCAGCACGCAGATCGAACAGCCTGCAGGTGGCATCATCTGAGCCCGTGCCAAAAGCATTCCCATTGGGAAAAAACTGTTGGTGGGGGTGGGGGGCATATATAGCAAGCAGAGATAAGTAAAAAAAAAGACACAAGTAATAATACAAGAAGCATGATGACCAATACACAGCTACCGGATTACTGCAAATTAATGTTACCACACACTGACACAGCATTGTTCCTCCATAAAAAGCTCCAAGTTTCAGTCTTTGTCATTTTTCTCTTCTTTCAGAAAATTGTTATTGACAGATTAAAAACAATTAAGTTTAACAAGGCTTCACATGATTTTTCTGTTCAGAAAACAAAGTTAAAAAAAATGAATCTGCTTTGTCATACTCATTTTAGATCAGATTTCACACTCCTCCCTGTGTGTTCTTCCCGCTGGATGCTTCAATATTATCAAATTTCTTTGTCAAGCAACAGTGTCAGCCGTTTGTTTGGAATAAATACAGGATCAGCGCACAATTATCCTAGAGGTCTGCTACTCAGAAAAGCTCATAAAAATGAAGAAAGCTAAAGACTTTACTAATGAAAGAGTACAAAACATGTGACAAGAGACACATTTACTTCTGTCATTTTAAAATATTGAGACATAATCAGTCTGCAGCCATCAATTTGTCATCCTCTATACTTCTTTTTCCCTGTAGTGCTGTTTGTGTCCAACTGTCCGGTACTCACGCTGACGGCGTTGATGTCGGACACGTGGCCGGTGAAAGACTGCCTGCACATGCCATCGCGGATGTCCCACAGCTTGGAAGTGGCATCACAGGCTCCTGACACAAAAGTCTTGTAGTCTGGGCTTAAAGACAAGCTCATCACATCGCCTGTATGGCCAGAGAAAGTTGTGGTTTGCTGGCCTGTCTCTATGTCCCACAACGCACTGCAAGAAGGAAGCAGTGGTTAGGAAAGAGTTGGGAACGCGTTCCTTTGTTCCCTGAGGTATAGCCTTTTGCAATACAGGTGGGTTGTGTTGTTAATAAAATAAAAAATAAAAAAAAAAGAAAGAAAATATTAAATCTTCATGATAAATATTGGCTGCTTCATTAAATTTTCTAATTTGTATATAATATTATTGCAATTGTTGAAGGGCCATATATGACAACATGAATGTAAGAGGATGATAACTGCAAATCGAGTATTTATATTTTATACAGTTTGTAAGAGTATCTTCAGTCTACTGTGAGACATCAACAAAAGCATCACTGGAACATTTCCATCATGAAGAGATCTTAATTGTTTAAGCTACAGTGGTTGTGGTTGCTCACCAGGTGGTGTCTCCAGAGCTGGTAAGTATCTGGTTGTCATCCAAGAAACGGCAGCAGGACAAATAACCTAGACGTAAACAGAGGTTCCAGATGAGACAAGGAGAGAGTGGATTCCTCATGCAGGAATCCTGGGGTCTGTATTTCATTCTGCATGACGGTCACTTGTGGTCTATTTCTCTAAAAACCCTCGTGGCCGTCCCTCAAGCAGGACATGCAGCATCTATCACTATGCAAGTTTATTAGTAATGACATTGCATGCAACTGTACAATATAAAAACAAAAGATAAAAAAAAATAATTGAGAAACATATTGAGGTTCTGTTGATTTTCTTTATTTATTTTTTTGTTGTTTTGTGTTTTTTAAGCTGGACATGTGCTTACCTGTGTGTCCGGGTAACTCGCGGGTGACGCGCACATTGCCCTCGCGGGTCTTCAGGCTGTATATGGAGCAGATGTTGTCCAAACCTCCGCAGGCCACATAGTTCCCAGAAGGGGCATAGGCGCATGTCATCACCCAGGAAGAGCGCAGAGGGATGGCGTGCATCTGAGCACAAGGAAAATTATTTATTTATTAAATACAATAAAAGGACTTAATGTGGAGATTGAGGTTGATTGAGGTTCTGAGTTTGAGTTAAATTGATGGGAATTACATTAAAAATGCTGTGTGGTGCTTCTTTATTTATAGGAAATGAAGTAAAAAAGAAATTAAAGAATGTATTCGTCTTGGGGTTATGCTGTTGGGGAAAAAAAGCCATAATGAACTTTTTCAACAAGTTCACATATGTTGAAAGTGGAGAGTCTGAAATCTGGATGGGAGCAGCACAATATTACTATACACTGGGTTGGATTTTAATGTAGTTGTGTTTGTCAATATTACAAAATCACAACAAAAATAATCCCACCTTATTTGTTGTGTAACTGTCCCAGATGATTAGCTTCCCATCTTGTGATGCACTGACAAGTAACCTAAAAACAAGGTGAGAAGAGCAGCATGACTCTTGGTTCATGGTGAAAAACCCACATAATCTGAGCTACATGCACCTGCTTCATTAAAAGCAATGAGAGCCAGCCACCTTACAAATTTCTGTGCTACACTGTCAGCCTGAATGATTACAAAGTGCTTGGTTCTAAAGCATTCAGCGTGAGATCCATATTTTTCTCTTCTGGTACCCATTTCCTTTCACTTTTTTTTCCTTCTCCTGCTGGAAGCCTCCTCATCCTGTGAAACCACTTATAATGTCCCACTCAATGGAATATTCATTACCCCAGTTACATAAAAGTCTACTGTCGGGTGGGAGGTGGACGCCTGATGGGTTGGGAAAGCACTAGACAGAGGCAGAGGTGGAGCAGCAAAATGTAACGGCAGCAAAAATAGTACAGAGAAAAGTGGAGTTAGAGACGGGGACGATAGGGTGAGATCTACAGATGTGAAGATGCAGAAACAGCTGGAACCCCTCCCTCCTATCCTGACTGGGTGTTTCCATCTCTCCAGGGACAGGAAGTAGCTTGATGGTGCTGCGGTACAATCAAGAGGAGAGCCATCACGCTCAAATGTCAGTAGCTGTATACAAAATAAACACCAACCACCTGCAGGGTCACCTAGAGGGTGCTAGGCACACCCAGACACACATTCACACCTACACACAAACAGCTAAGAGAATAGTCAAAATTGTACAACAGCTACAGTTATTATTAGTAAATAACCTTGTAATAAAGCAAAGGTTTTAATGATGTGAATAGAAAACCTATATGGTTTTCACATTTACAAATTTTAACTGCAAAAATCAAACATTTAGTAATCTTTATCTTATCTTCCAGTTTATTGCCTATAGATTAGTGATCTGCATGCATAGTAATAGTGAAATAAAATCTTAACTGCTTATTATCTGTGCTCTGTCTTGGTGCTCATAATTGCAGCAAACTGTTAAAAAGGCAGTTTGTAAGTCTGAATTCATTGACGACTCAGTGCATGTAGCAACATCTGGAGTCGAATTTGTAGGAAAATTTCCTCACTGCTTCATTCTGAATTACATATTGTTCATTTTTTCCCCAAGTTTTAGAAACTTACAAACTGCATCTTTAAGGAGATATTAAATAAGCTGTGGTAGCTATGTGTCTTTGTGCATGGCGAATATTACTGTGCTCATAGTGAGAGGGCATAAACGGTGCTCGCACTCATCCCATTTATGGTGATATTAGTCATATTAATAGAATAGCAGTAATAACATGAATAGCAATAGTGATAGTTTAGCCCCACACCTGGGACTGTCGTCGCTGCCCCAGTGCATTGCATTGGGAGACAGACACAAAGAAAGAGAGTGACACACACATATTACACACAAAAGATTTAAAAAGTTGTAACACCAAAGAATAAAAGATGTCTGTAAATTAATTTTTGCCATGTTGCATACCGTTGCCTTGATATTTTTAATCCACTTGTGTCAGTCTACTAAAAACTGATAACCACTAATAATATAATAAATTTAAGTATCTTCTGACAGAGCGATTAAGCCAGGCAGTGGCTAAAGAGTTTATGATTATGACTGCTCTCTGAAGGTGTGCTCATGTTTGACAAAAAGCAAAAGAAAAGAAAAGAAAAAAGCAGACCATCATCCATCAGTGGCACCTCACTGCCCCCCTCCCCCAGAGCCCATGTAGTCTTACCAGTTGTCATTCTGTTACTGACCAACCAGAATTCAAATTCAATTCAACCACCAGAAAATCACCACACAACCAGCTGAAGATAAACATCAACAAGTAAGTAAGAATGCATTAAATAATCATGCAAAACAGGGCTTCAATGTATAAAACTACACCATTCACTTCTTCGGAACCTCCAAAGATTAAAGTTGTGCTTTATCAAATTACAATTTTTTAAAACAAATTTAAAAGTGAGTAAATACCCAATTAAATGGCAGGACAAGAAAAGAAAGCAGATGAAAAACTCCTCACGGAAACAAAAAAGTTCATTTCACATCCTAGTCAAAGTTAATACTGTATAATAAGTACACTACCTGGAGTCACTCCCCCAGTGCATTGCATAGATCTTGGCCAGGTGGCCCCTGAGAGTGCGTCGCGTCCGCATCTGTATCCGGCCCACTGAGTCCAGACCAGCTGTGATCTGCCAAAACACAGGAAGAAGTGTCAGTGGTTACACTAGATGGCTTGCACACACTTATCAAAGGACACTAGCAGTGGCTGCAAAAACAGGCCATCATCACTCAAAAAAGCACAGGGATGTTTACTAGTAAAGCATATACTGCAGCATGTCTGTAGAAAATTTATGTGGATTCATTGACAACATGTGTAAATACTGACACACTGAGATCCAATGTTGTTATACTGATTTACAATGAGATAATTGATCACATTTGTACAATTTTTCATACATTATTCACAAGTAAAATTGGCTTTTTTGGCTTAAAAGTGGCAATAAATCATACCAATGAATCCGAATGATAAATGTATCAAAGCTGAACTCATTTATAGACAGTCCTAATTGGCTCTGTGACATTGTACTAAAAAGACTAAACTTAGTTGTCATGCAAATATACTTGTGTGACTGTACAGGAACATGTGAAGAGAAAGTCTCTCACCTGTGACAGAGTTGAGTCGCTGCAGGCTTTTCTGGCATCCTGCAACAAAACAGACAAAATTCAGCTGATGGCAAACATAATGCCATAAAATAATATTAGACAAAATAAATTATTACAAATAAATAAATAAATGAAGAACAACTACCAATCACAGAAATTGAATTTCTCTGTGGTCAAATAGCAATCACACAGCAGTAACTGATATTTATGGATCAATTCACAGAATGAAAGTGGATGTCTGACAAAAGTTACATGCATCACTGTCATTTGAAATTGCATGAGTCACAGAATGCAGTGAACAGACAGAGGTACACGTGATGCACACACACACACACACACACACACACACACACACACACACACACACAAACAACAACATAAACAAACAAGCACAGACAACATATTGCCTTACCCGGATCTGAGTGCGTAGTTGCTCGGCTTCCTGCCGCAACTGTTCCAGCTCGCTCATTGTTTCCCTGATGTGCTCAGGCCACGCTCCACTCCAAACACTGACTAGGCTGGGAAAGTGCGTGCACTCACACACGCATGCACGCACACACACATACACACTCACCCACTCAGCCGCGTGCACAAGTACACACACACACACACACACACACGCACACACACACACACACACACACACACACACACACTTTACCAGCTGACACCTGCAAGAAAGAGGGACAGAAATACTTTAAGTTCAACGGGGAGCAAAGGATGGGAAACACTTGCAGACAAACACAGGTATCCTGTTTGGGTTCCAACCAAAGAAGACAGTGCTGCAAAAGGTGGGGAAGGGTGGGGCTGGGTGGCAGCTTGGAGGGTGGTCTGGCTCTTCAAACACACTCAGTCTGGTTCAAAAGGCCATCTGAGCCAGGCTCTGACCTTTACTCACTCAATCAGCCTTTTGTGCTGCTGCATTGCATTGGCTGCTCCACCCGCTATCTGTATTTTTGTGTTGAATGTGCTTCTGTTGTGTACTGTGGGCAGATCTGGGTTGTTTATTTGACATAATATCCAAGTGAAAAAATAAATAAATAAAAACATATTTATCAGTGAGGGTGTGAGCATTTATCTGGACCTGTGTCTGGGTAAAGCATGTCATCCCTTTGTAAATGCATGCTTACAAACATGCATGCACACAAACATGTGTATACACACGCCAACAGCCACTTCCTTTACCCTGGGGAGTCTGAATGTGGGTCACAGAGCACTTACACACTCTTCAGTAATGTTTGGATAGCAACCGTCACCCCTCCCACATACTTACACCCCCACCACCCAATTTTCCATGCTGTTTTACAGTCTGCTGTCCAGAAGTCAAACTCACCACAATTAAATTTTCAGTTCCATTTTCTATAATTCAACAATTAACCAAGTTCAGCCTTTCCTCGCCACAGGAAATTGCACTGATGTAAAGAGGAGGATGTTTGTGTTTCATCTTCAATTTTACAGATGCTTTAAGACTGTAATCTGACTTAAGGTATTTAATACGCATAATCATGAAAAAAAGCAAGAGTAAACAACTTAAGATAAGGATAAGATGTTTATACAGCTCAGATTACTTTTTTAAAAAGACATTTATCTAGATGGAAAGTTCCAGTTTAGATTCCCACTTGAGTTAGTTTTGGCCACTGTGCTTCCACTCCACTGACATAAGAGAGACCTCGACTATTCATCGTGGCCTTGACTCAGTCAAAGAGGTCTTTGACAGCAATGAGACACTGCAATGCTCTCAGCTGTCCAGGTGTGACGTCACTCTCTTCTCCAGCTGACGCAACTCCCTTGAAGATAGGTTGTCAGCGTCAGCTTTCCTGTGATTGCTAACATGCTATCACAGCTATGGATCTATTATGCTGAACATCTCTGCCACGTCACCCTGAACATCTTGTGGATGACCAAAACACCCAATATGACCTTCTCCACTTGGTTATGGGGGGAGATGATGTGAGAAATAATTCAGGTTCATAATGCTGACAAATATTCTCTTAAGATTTCCAATAGGAATAAAACTGAAAGCTCTGATTTTAGAAGAGTCATAGCACTAATTTATGGGTGTGCCACATGAACAGACTTGTTCATATTCTGAAACTAATTATTAGTCATAAAGATAAAAGGTCCCTTCAAAAGGCTCATAGTTTACATATAACTAACAGTTGTGAAACTCCAACAGTTTGTGTATTTTGAGTGGTGCATGCAACCAGCGAGCCGGGCCAACAAAGGCCCAGAGCATGGCACAGGATCAGGGGCGACAAAAGCGGAGCTGTGTGCTGGAGCTCCCCATTGTTTAGTATGTGGTGCCAGTATAGATAGGTCTGCTTGGCACCACCACATCTGGGCCTCTGCGACAGGCCATGGGAGGCCATAATTGCTACTTCTCTGCCCTACTGACAACATCTAGCCATGCATTCATTCATCCTGTTCAGCCTGGTGCTCCCAGTGGCCAACAGGAGTACATTTGCTGGGGACCAGCTAGCGTACTATGGGTGTCACCCAGGGAGCTTTCGTCAGGTGTTAACCACTCCACCACTGAGTCTAATTCTTAAAAGAAAAAAGAAAAATACAAAAATAATCTCAGGCATTTAGCAAATAACAGACACAAATACATTCTCCCACATGTTTGAATATAAGGATCACTAGGTAGTAAAAAGAGCAGCAAAGAAAAGCTTAATCTCTCCATGGTTATACTGTGTGCTATTTAGCTATAGAACCATAGTGACTTTAATTTAATTATTTATCATTTATGTATCAACTTACCATCAACAGCAGCTATCACATGTAATTAATAATGACTTAAGTACTCATCAATTTACAAAATGTTTCATAAAGGATAAAATCAACAGGGCAAAGGAAATTTTAATTACAAGATAAACTATTTTTAAAATAACTAAAAGCTAAAATATATAACATGTCATTTAGATTTGTGCCTTTGACTGAATAATAATAATAATTAAAACACACACACACAGCTTTTAGCTTCTTTGAATGTGAATTCATAACTTAGTTTAAGTATGGGTTGGTTGGCAATTGCCAACATGTTACTGGCTGCTGTTGACACCTTTATAAGTTGATCAGCATTTATAACCTGTGTGTGTTTGTCATGTGTGAGTAATGCAAACTTAGCCTATTCGAACCTTAATTTTCAAACTGTATCCAACTCAGACAAGCCACATAAAGAGCTTTTCCTTAACTTATCCACAGTAAAGTAACATTGCTTGTTCACTACACTATACATGCGTGACAGGAGATACTGCAGGCCCAGTCTTTGTTCCTGCTGACTCACAGATAGTTCATGTACAGGCAGAACTACACCACAGGACACCATGGGAACCCCAGAAGCACTTGCAGTGGCACAAGTTGGTTAAAAAAGCAGCAGCTTTAAATTAAAAATGAAAATTACATGAGCAGGAAGTTTACCAGCATTAGCATGAGCAGCCAGGTGTGGACAAAGTCTGCCCTGAGGTGAGAGCTTTATACCAGTGCTTATTATCACTACTGAAATCTTATTCTATACCTCTATACAGCACAAATGCTCTTATTTCCAATAATAATGAGGCCTTTAAACATTTGCACCTTCACATATTTTACTTGCTTGTGATAAAATTGTAATTACTTGAAATAAATCAGTGCTCTAAACCAACTTTTCAGGAAGAGGTGATGATTTTGTTTGTCTTTTTTTCATGTCTTGTCTGCTATGACCACTATCACATACTCCTTATCGAGACTATGCATTTTTACATTCTTTCAATAACTACTGTCAAAAGATGCCATCGGTGCTTGGTTATTTGTTAGATCTCAACTCTTAAATGTGCCCCCCCCCAAAAAAAAATAAAGAAAAAACAAACAAACACAATAAAACAAAACAAAAAGCAAACGTGATTTTTAGGGCCTGCAATGAATGTACCCCTAGTGAAACTGAGCAGGAAGCTAAGGTTTAGCGTGGGAAGGTGAAAATGCAGCAGGGCAACTGCACCAGGTGTGAACTTGTTCAGGTGAACTACAGACTATTTCAGACATGTGGAGAATTAAGGAAATCCCTGAAAAAATTCCAGTAAGGTAAAAGGCCACATGCATTTCTTCCTGCCATCAATTATGTGTGCCAATAACTAGAGCACAGGAAACATGTGGCATGATTATTAAGTCATTGTTTCCACGTTTGTTCTGTTCTGTTCTTCCACTTCATCAGTGTGGCACTGATGCACACAGTGCTTAAATGCAATTCCCCAAAGAATAAATTTCAACGTTTAGACTGTTTTCTGGGTTAAAGCAATGGCCCAAAACCCAAGTCTATTCAGTTTATAGTAGTATAGGACATAAACCTTGGTGAAACAAGGAGTAGGTGGCATTTTACGTATTATAGTTACTTAGAGGAATCATCCTTCCGATCATCTTATCGGCTAATCATCTAACTGGTTTAGCTTTCCCTGGGTTTTAAGGGCTGCATTACAGTTAAATACTTTACATACTTGCCGGCTGCAACAAAAAGGAAGCTGTTAAATATACTGCACGACGATTTAAAAGAAAATCAATATGTATTACATGTTTATAAATGTCGAAAAAGATTGAATATATTTCTGATACATGCAACAAATAGCAGGAGCCGCACCAGTTGATGCTCAGAGGAAGGCGGGCTGTCATGTATATTTAATAGAAAAGGAAAAGAAAGATCTACGCAGGGGTATCGTGCAACCACATATGAGAAAACCAGATGTATGAAATGGAAAGATATGAACTGGTGTCTACTAGTGAAGGGTTTTGCCCCTGCAGTTCCGCCTGAGAGTCATTTGACAGTGTGTAAAAGGCCGCGTCTGGAAAGCAGTGAAATTTAAGCAATGGAAAGCTTTGCTTAGAGAAAGAAAACAGCATTGAGGAAATAGTAGCAGTTATTTCAACAGCCTAAACCGCTGCTTGGAGTGGCCGAGCTAACTAACGGGCGTTTTGCATATCACCCGAGCTCAATGTAAAACAAAACAAAACCGCCCCAACCAAAGCAGGAAATAGCCTAAAAAAGCCACCAAAATATCAAGACTGACTGCACGTCCTTACCTGAAACAGGCGATTTGGCTCTGTCCGTCCTTCAATCCGAGTCACACCGATCCGTTTTCACACGACAACCATGGCCACAGCTATGAGAGAATCGCAAAGGGAGCAGTGTTAATTTTAAGCCAATTTTAATCTGTTTAAATGACCACCAGCGAGCGCGACTCGTGTCGGATTTGACTAAAATTTTCACCAAGCAGGCTGATCACCACACCCATGAAAGTGGGAACATAGCAACAGCCTACGCTGAGGGGTGCGGCGCTGGGTGATAAATTGATATTCTTGTTTCCTAGTTAATACAACAATTTATAGTGTAACAAGGCCGTAGTAAATTAGTTATAATTACGTCACTAATCCCAAGTAATCATTGATAACATTTTCATTAGCTTTGGAAATATCTATAATGGGTTGGGCACCCTACGGGTGAAATGGTAGCGTCTGGCAGCCCCCTCTACAAAAAGGAACCGAATGGGATACAGGAAACAAACATTAGACCCATAAAGCCAGTCATTGTAGTGATTCAAATGAACGTCATCTCAGGTTTGCGAAGTCAAACTTCGCCCTTTTATTCATTCGAACACAAACACAGTTAATAATCCCGTCGAGCCATGGAACTGCAGTATAAGTAAAGGGTGAGGAGAGTGCAGTGTTCTAAGAACTTAATGAACAGCAACAGTTGTGACCATATAGACTAGTGATAGCTGAAACTTTAAGGTACTTTGCGAAAAGTTAAGATTACTTTAAGATGATGAGCCTATAGGTCTGCTGTAGATCTTTAGAGGTTTCTGCTGTTCTGGTGTATCTCTGAATGTCTCTGAACAATTTTAAGATGCCAGATGCCAGGCACTGTGAATTTAATTTCTCCCCCCAAACAATAACTAATTAAACAAAATCAAAATTGACTGTTGAGTGCAGCTCTAAAATGCATAGAGCTCTAAAAAATAATCAGTGGCTGTGGTCCATCATTTATGTACATTTCTTTGCTCAAAAGTGGCAAAAAATATTTTTCTAGTTTTTCTAGTCAGTGAATAGCTTTGGGTTTTGGACAATTTAATTGATTATGTTGCCTTTCTATTCAGACAAATCTAATCAGTCAGTTAGTATTATAAATCTGTCCAAAACAAACTGAAATCCCTCAGGAGACAGCTGTGCCAAGTCTCACCCTGGCACACCGCAGTTGGCCTGCAGTGGGCTCATTGAAAACGATCTCTCTCCATTAGGACAGGATGAATTTTTAATGGGGCCAATGAAAGAGAGCAGTGGGATAGGCTTTTCCATATCTCTGCACGAGCCATAATCAATGGAAGGGAGATGAAAGTTTTCCAGTGCTTGGTTTCCTTTCGGAGTTGCATGGGGGCAAATTAAGTCTAATTTAATTCATACACACAGCAGTAGTTTAGGTGTGTCACACCAACCCCCCACCCCCACCCCAAAACCACCACCACCACCACACACACACGCACACACACACACACACACAACATTCTGAGGATTAGGATTAACATAATAGCAGAGACATATGCTGTCATTGGTTTTTCATTAGTAACGATGTGATTACATTTTCTTTATTTTACAATGATAATTAAAGCAACCTGGGAACAGGATATTATTATTAAAAAATAATACATTACAAATACAGTATGTTTTATTCATATTCATACATTACAAACACAGATTCTACTGCATATAACTATTTTAAACAGAATTTAGCTAAGTTTGGTGACTCCTGCCTAAACCTTAATCATTAATGTGCCCATGCATCATATACAATGCGTTTTGTTGGCTATAATGAAGATAATCAGGACATTTAAATGGTTTTAGTATTACTGTTTCATGTATAGCATGCTTGTAAATATGTCCTAACAAGTTTAAGCCAGCCAGTTTCACAGATGACATAATACTTGATCATCAGCATTTTGTCAGATCATGTCTGAAGTTACGCAAAAGCAGGCTACCAATTGCACAAGGTACATGTAAATCACGCAGCTGGAACACTACTACATTTCAGCTGTAGTCATGCACTACAATAATCAACTTTTTTTTTTTTTTACAATTTTCTTTGTGCCTGTGTGTGTGTGTGTGTGTGTGTGTGTGTGTGTGTGTGTGTGTGTGTGTGTGTGTTGGACCAGAGACTGATTGTACAGGAAAGATAACTACAAGTCAGCTCATGTCTGCCTGTAGTGAGCAAAAAGACTGAATTCATTAGCCAGCTGAGAATCACAGTCAGTGTGTCCAAAAGCACATCCTAGGCCAATCAGGTCCTTTGGTCCATTGCTTGGCAACCAGAAGGGGGAAGGGGGGGGGGTAAAATTGACACAGTAAAAATAGAACATCAATAGCCTGGTGTGTGAAAAAAGAAAGACACACATGTTGCTGTGGCTATAAATAGTATCCTGCAGCCTGGAACAGGTATTGTGCACAGTGACTTTGTCCTGTTGTTGTAAATTTTGCATTGAGTCAAATTTAACATGAGTATAGTGCACTAGCAACAGAGCTCATTGCGTAACAGTCATGCTGATGAATAACATAATTTGAATGTTATGGTGGTTTTATGGCATAGAGCTGATGTACCCCTTTACTGCTGACTAAAACTCATCCCGAAACTATCAATAGATTGGCATAGTTTTCATTCTCCTGTTTTTTTGTCAGCTGATGTTTTGCATGGATGCAACATTCCCAACAGGATGTAGTAATGAATTTCCCTGTTTACTGAAATCCCAAACCAAAAGGAAGGTTTACGGTTTTGTTGACAATGATTGACCAGATCATAAATTTATGGACATATTGTTCAGGGGCATTACAATGAGCTTTTTTCATTTTACCTCACCTTTAAAATGTCCCATTGTTAAATTGGGTAGTGTGTGTGTGTGTCTTTTATAGAATAAGGCAAACTGTGCTCAAAAATAGATCTATCATATCCAATTCACTTTCACAGGACTACTCAATAATGATCCCAAAACATGGGTGATCCAATTGAGTGGTAATAATGGGACGTCAATCTGAAACAGCTTTTAAATGCGTATTTTTATTATTATGATTTTTTTTTTTATTATTGATCTCCAAGTTCCAATTTTAGGCCACATGCCATGACACCCCCATGTAATACTTTCACTCTATCAAAGGCAATTAAAATGTGTAGCAACAGCAGAGCCTTAAAAGGCTTTATCGGGCCGTCTTATCCACCAGACATCTCCCGGGGAGGCAGGCCGTTGCCACGGTAACCCTCACAAATGGCAACTGACGTCAAAAAGGTAGGAGAAATACCAGGGAGAGCCAGAGCTGCTATGCATAATGGATTATTGAAAAAAAAAGGGCCCACTTGAACAGTGAAAAGTGACTTAAAATATGCGTGCCTTGCTGAGCTCACCAGTTCTGTCTCACTGTCTGTGATGAGGAAAATGGATGCTGGCAGATTGGGTTTTACTTGCAGACTGCCACAGCTTAGTCCTGATTGGCCCTTTTAGGAATGATCTATTTTTGTAAAACATTGCTGGAGAACCGTCTCTGAATTTGCACACATAATGGTCTCTACCCTATACTGGGACTTCTGCATCATTTACAATACTGTGTAAAAGTCATGAGCTACTCCTCATTTCTTTATATTTTCCTTCTAAGGAGCCAGACTTTCTTGGAATTTTTTTTTTAACTTGGCCTTGAGCAGTAGCTGTCATGGCTTTCTGAAGGGCTTTCAAAGTTTTTCTTTGGACATTGGCTCCATTTTCAGTCCGGTCCTTGTGTCTGACTATTTGCAGAGGAATGTTTTTTGTGTTTGTTAAGCCACTAACCTATAAATCATTCAAGCATAAAAAACATCTGAAAAGGTATGTGTTGTGTCTACACATAACAGACAACTTAGCAAAAAACTATTTTAAAATTGTATCTTTAGGTCCTTTGTTGCACGCAGCCTGCCAAAAAAACCCACAGAAATTGTTCTCATTTCTTTAGCTGAATATATGAAAAATGTCAAAGATAACACCGTTTGCAAACATAAAAGGATTTTTTGCACCATCAAAATGATTACCAAAGAGCTCTTAGCCAAAAACCTGGCATATCTCAACATGGTGTGCAGTGTGTTATTAAAACATTTGAGGAAACTGAACAAATGGAGGACAAAAGAAGAAGTGGCAAGTATCTGAAAGTCATGTCCTTAATAAATAGGAAAAAAATCTAGCTAAGACTTGGCACAGGACCTGAGACCTGAGAGATGCATCTGTCCCTTCAGCTGATCCATCAACTGTTCACTGAAGTCTCATCAGAAATGGTCTCAATGGACAGGTGGCTGTCAAGAAGCCATTCTTAAGGAAGGGTAAGAGGGAGAAAAGGCTGAGGTATACCAAACTGCACAAGATCTTGACTGGAACTGAGTGGTAACAGGTCTTCTTTAGTAATAAAAATTTTGGTTCAAATAGCTTCAAATATATTTACGAAGGAGGCCAGGAAAGAGGTACAACACTGGATGCCTACAGCTCTGTCATGGTTTGGGGTTGCGTTTCAGCCAGTGGTTTTGGAGTCATAACTAATGGAATTATGAACACAGAAAGTACAGTCAGATTTTGATCCACCATGCAATACCATCAGGAAAGCATCTGGTTAACAGCTTTCTTTTTCAGCACGACAATGATCCCAAAAACACTGCTAACATGTGCTGCTCAATATGTGCTCAAAAGAAAATTTTTTTTTTGATGTACTGAAATTATGCATGACCAGAGCGAGATCCATCCCATCAGCATGCCCAGTAGATCCATTGTAAGTCACGTAACAAGGCTGCACAGTGACATTCGTGCACAGGCTGTCAGAAGTGATCACTTGAGATTATGTTAAAGTGCAGCTATGAACGGTTTACTCTGTACATGTGTTAGGTTCTTGTCTAATCTCAGTGCTATTCTTGGGCCATGAGAGACTGTCACAGCAGCAGCTTGGTGAAGAACCCTCATTGTTTCTGTGATAATGCCTCGCACGTCGTGTTGGGAGTCACACTATCCATGAGCAGAGCGCCGACTGTGAAGTCAAGGCTCAGGCCAATCACTGTTGCTAACCAAATTGATAGAGCAAAAGAGAAATATATACATGTAATACAGAAGTGACATAGTGGATATGTGGAACACTATTATTATGACATCAGTGCAACTTTTTCAAATAGAATAAAATTAGGTTAAATTTTTACCCACAAAACCTTCGCTGACAAGTCCACATAACATTAAATTAGAAGACGAAATATTTGGAGCAGTTAGATTGTATAATGCAAGAATTTTTTTTTATCATGTTAATATTCAAGTTAAAATAATATAAATGGAACTAGTATCCAAAAAGACCGTCTATTTGGTGAAAATCAACTTTTTTTTTAATGCAACATCTGTATTGTGGGTTTAAAAAAATACATCAGTTCCACATTTACCAACAACATGATGCCGTCAATTAAGTTAAGGAAGAGCAACCCTGAATATTTTGATTCAGGGAGAAGCTGCAGAGGAAATGTGCAAACAGAAGAAGTGAGAGTGTGTCAGTCCAGGGGAATCCCACACACTTCTGTAAATCAGGGGTGCAATAAGCAACACAAAGCATGTTTCCAAAGAAGTCGATCACACATCAGCAAGTGGGGGTGGGGGGTAGGAAGTGAGGAACAACCCTGGTGTGCTAATGCCACCCTTTTCAGATGCCCCCATCACAGCTTCAGCCCTATGACACCAGATCATCATTAATTTATTACCATGAGCATCTTTTTTTTTTTTGACTTGACATTTTGGTGCGCCACAGGTTTTGAGCCCAAGATAAGACCTACACTTCACCTCCTCACCACCTGAAAACCAAACACAACTTTATACCTCGTAAAAAGATTGATATAAAAACCTCACCAAACACCACAGTCACCAGTGTTTCCTCTACTGCATTTTTGTTAAACTTTTGTTGCTTTTTTTGTAGCGTAACTCACATTCTGGTTAACAAAAATGTGAGTTAAGCTACAAAAAAAAAAAAGCTTAGTAAGGTTTATATAGTGCAGGCTTTGGCCCCAGAAATATAGTTTTTCTAATATATAATATTCTAAACAGTAGGAATGTTATTCTTTGTACTTAAAGGTATAGCCATTTCATATTTACTCTGACCAATATAGAGTTTAGTGTGCCAGTACATCATTACTGTGCACCAAAAACTCTATATAAAAAAAAAAAGAATGAAAGATTTTCTACCTTTTTCCAGTGCAGATGAGGAGAGGAAGTGGGTGCAGAATGCAGAAAGCATACGTCCTAAATGGCATGGATTATGAGCTGCACAGAGTGCTGTGGTTTCGGTTCTTCCTTTCAGCAGTGAGTGTAGATGCTGCTAGGAGAAGCAGTAACTGGAGAGGAAGGCTGAGCTGGAGTATGAGGTAGAGAGCTGCTGAGTGGGAGTATGAGGATATGGGGGGCTCAGAGGATGGCTGATGGAGTGGTGTTTCTATTAAAGGGACAGAGTTGATTTATAGTAAAAGAAGTTGAAGGAATAGAAATTAAAGAATAGAAAAAAGCAATTACTTTTACAATTTGTTTTGCTTCCCCAAAAAATTCTTGAAGTTGCTTTGACAAGTGTCCACAGCTGTGTTTTATAAAGGACTTCCTAGAAGCATAGCATATATTAAACAAGATTTATTGATTTACAATGAAGACACCTTGCCTCTACCCCAGGAAGTAACAGGTGGAGATCATAAGCATATTTAACATCCTGGTAATAAAGCAATATTTCTCAGACTTCCCTAACTTAATGGGAACTGCTTATAGATATAATTTGGAACTCATGTTGCGCTGCAAGTTGGCTGCAAGACAATCATTAACTCTTGATGTAAATCTGAGATGCATGATGAAAATGACCATTTATAGTTCAAGTTGTACTAGACCACAAAAAATACAAAAGAACTCTTTTTGGATTTCTGCTACTGAACATTTTCCTCAGAGGTCCAGCATTGAGTCACATCGCTCTGGAGGCTTAAAACATAATATGGCTTCTAGATGAGATTAAAAAACAACAAAAAACTGGATATTTTCTTTTCTGTGAGACCTGGAAGAAAAAAAAGTGTCACCCATAAGTCACAATTTTAGTTCATTATCACAAATTTTCAACTACAAACTCAAGCTTCGAAGATAACTGAAGTTTTGAGTTAAGTCAAAATTTTGAGATAACTCTACCTACCAAAATGTTTTTTGTTTTTTTTTTGGTGACTGAACTGTTGATACGAGGCAGGATACATCCATACGTTTACTGTCTAAATATTGCAGCAGAAATGTGTGGGAAAAATCTAGCAGACAACAACGCCACGTTCAGAGTCACTTAAATCAACTTTCTTCCCCCTCTGATGCTTGCATGTCTACATGCCTAAATGCAGAGTTGCTGCCGTTTGATTGATATTCATGAGCAGTTGAACAGCTGTTGCCTTGTTGTACCTAACAAAGTGAATGGTCAGTGTTTAAACAGTGCTGACAACATAATATCATGTATGTCCACTGAATTATCCTACTAGTCAACAGCAGCAAAGATTCATAAAATTGAACCAGGTCAAATACAATAAATGTGTAGGCCGCTTGTTTATAAATGATTTTTATCTTTTTTTAAAAAATAATTACTCATTATTTTATAAATACAATAAATGTTTAGGCTGCTTGTTTACATGATTTTTATCTTCTCTTTCAATCCTTACATCACTGGAACTAAACTCTATGATTGTGATTCTAAAAAATATAACAAAAGATGAAGGCAAGACTTTCATTGTCAAAGGATTTGTTTCATTTTTTGAACAAAGTATGTCAGTCACAACATTAACCTCCTGAGACCTGCGCTCCTGTTAGTGATTCATTTTTAATTTCTTAGATATTTGTGATTAGATGGGCCTGATATGTATATAAACTAAGCTTCCTCTTTGAAAAAGAAAGTTGTATTTTGTTACATGGTTGTTACATACTTTTTAAAAAAAAAATGTCCTCAGATGTGGACAATGGGATTATTTTATAGCATAACACAACAAAAACAACATGACTTAAAGTATAAAACACTATTGAGCAGAATGAAGTATAAGGTGCAGCAAAGCCAAAATATAATGTCCCCATATGTGGACGCAGGGTCTCAGGAGGTTAAAACTGCAACAGGTGAAAATCCATCTCTTTCCAATGCAGTATTTTCCCCCAGAGAACTGGCATTTATTGGATGTTACACTGATGTACACCACTCACCTCAAGATTTCTGCAAAGATCTCTCCCATAACCACACTCTCACATGGTGACAATGCACTTGCCACACTGCTAAAATGTCAATGTCTGAGTGTCCTGAAATCAGAGCATTTTAATTAAAGCAGTTTTATGGTAACCAAAGAGTCAAAAAGGTATTGAACTGGCCTCTAACCACCCCCCGTATCCAAATCCAATTAAGTATCTGTGGTCCAGAACAAGCCCCCTCCACAGAGACCCCATATCCTCAACAGTCCTGTGTCCATACCCCAGTAAATATGAGCCATTTTGGCAGCAAAGAGTACCTTGTGTAATAATAAGAAAGTAGTTTTAATTTTTTTGCTTATTGGTGTATATTAAACATATGAATTTGTTAGTTTCCTCATTACATCTTGAGTAATGTATGAGAAAACACGCCATCATAAAAATGGCTAGTATGAAGCAGCTATGGTACCAATGTCCATGATCCAAATGTTACTTGGATTTTACTACTTGTATCCTCTCATTGAAGGTTTAGGGGGGTGGGAAAGAATGGCAAAGTCAACATGTCAACACATTGCCTTTTATTGTTGTTTGAGTACCTGGACAGTCCCCTTACTCATTTCAGAGTGCACTGTCAGATACAAATTACAGTATATTAATGCAATAACAGGGTGAAAAAACAGCCAGTATTTTGTATGCAACATTTCTGTTAATCATGAACTGTTACATCTGTGATGAAAAGCTATGATCTACACATTTATAATATTGTCTGTAGATTTTTTTAATACAACATAGCTTAACAATTACAGTAATCTAGCAGTCAAACTCAATTTTTAAATGGTTGTAGTGCACATTTGGGGAAACAAATTGTAACCTTTAATACAAAACCACTGAAACTGTTAAATCCAAAATACTTGCATTTCTTCAGCAATGCTCTCCTACTGAAACTATTTAGTACTGTCCTTTGGGCTCACCAAAGCTTAAACACCTAACCGCCTGGCTTCACTCAAACTTGATTCCCTGGGCCAGAGGGAGATCCTTGCTGTAGTTTATTGTGCATGTTGAACGCCTCATGTACTGCTTCCATGAGTCACTGCCTGACTCTCTTCCACCTCCTGTATGTTTCTCCCCACCAGAAGGCTCCTCCGATCTACTGCTCCACTTGTCCAGGAGATGTTGACATTAGTACAATGCCACAATCGGGTCGGCTTTGGGTCCCAGCCAACGGGAAACCACGGCCCATATCTATTGGTGAAGATGCTGCTGGATAAACCCTGCTTGACCCCCCCTCGCATTGTGTCCAGGCAAGCGCCTCCTCTATCTGTCTTGAACTTGAGGACATGGAGGATGGGAACAAAGGTTTCAGTGTGGGACGATGGGCGCATCAGTGAGGCGGGCCATAGTCTAATGATGGTGGGCTCCACATAATTTCCAGGACGGTCCATTCACCTTCCCTCCACAGATCACAGTGCCACCCTGCTGCTTGGCCTGCTCAATGGCTGCCAGGTACTGCTCCACAGCTTGCTTGGTGTGCAAAGGACCATACAGGGTGCTGGGGTCCCAGGGGTCTCCGATGCGAGCTTGTTTATAGGCCTTGGCAAGCCTTTCAACCACTGTGTCATGAACACTCTCATGCAGCATCAACCTCCTGGTTGTGGTGCAGCGCTGGCCAGCGGTTCCGACAGAAGCAAAGACCGCAGAGGGTACCACAAGATTCAAGTCAGCATCTTCAAACACGATGATAGCGTTGTTACCACCGAGCTCCAACAGCTTGCGACCAAACCTTTCTTGCACCATCATGGCCACCATCTTGCCAACATGAGTGCTGCCAGTGAAGGACAACAGATCAACACGCTCATCCTTTGCCATGGCTGTGCCGATATCAGCTCCACCGCAGGTCATTGAGCAGATAGCGCCGGGAAGGCTGTTCTGCTCCAGCACCTCAGCCACAATCCTGGTAACTGCAACACTTGTGAGAGGAGTGGTTGGAGCGCCTTTCCAAAGGCAGACGTTGCCACAGGTCAAAGCGATGGCATTGTTCCAGCCGTAGACAGCCACGGGAAAGTTAAAGGCGGTGATGATGCCGACGAGACCAACTGGGTTCCACTGTTCGATGAGAGCATGGCCTGGTCTTTCTGAAGGCAGGATGGGCCCACCAATCATTCTAGAGAGACCAACTGCGTAATCACAGACATCAATATACTCCTGAACTTCGCCCACCCCCTCAACATAAATCTTGCCCATTTCCAGAGACACCAGGCTTCCAAGAACTTTAATCTTCTTTCTCAAGGCATCCCCAATCTGCCTCACAATCTCCCCTCTTTTTGGTGCAGGAATATCTGCCCACAACTTCCAAGCTTCCCTCGTTTTCTGAACAGTTTCTTCATACTCTGCCAGAGTAGCCTGGGTAACTCTGGCAATCGGCTCGTTGTTGGCAGGGCAGTATGATGTGATAACCTCCCCACTACCTCCCCAGCTACCATTGTAAACACCTGGGTTGTCCTCAGACAAACCCAGCTCTTTCAGCCATGCGTATTTGGGCTGGTTGATTAGGAGACTTGACATAGCCGCTGACTGCTGGCAGTGGACAAATGCAAAATTATTTCTTAAGAGGAGCCTGCTGTGGCGAGCAAGGGTCAGTGTGAGACAGCGCTGCATGAGTACTGCAAGGAAGCAAAGTTAAAAATTAATTTTACCTGTTCAAAGAGCATTAATAATTATTGACAATGCAATCTCACCTTTAGGGCCTATGTTGATTTCAGTCTATTATGTTTAAATACAATGAAAACATTTATTTGATGAAAACAACTTTCTAGACCCAAGAAAGATGTCTTGAATATAGATGCTTGTTTCCGCTACTGAAAACAACAACAACAAAAAACAACAGAATATCAGAATATTAAGGCAAAACAATTCACAGGTTCCAGGTCCTGTAAACATACCTATTTGCTGGATTTATTAGTCTTTAAGTAGCAAACATAATCTTGTTTATCTTGACATTATTAGTTAAACTAAATGAGTATTTTGATTAAACCACCATGAAACAAAGGAGCTTTCCTCAATTTTGCAATTTTCTGATATTTTATGGATCAGAAAATGCTAGTTAATTAAATTAATAACAAAAACAGCATTTCGTTATAGCACAGTCAATGATAATGGCTTTGGTCTAATGCAGCAGGTTGGTAATGAACAAAAACAGCCAACAGGGTCTCATAAGTTACTAATAAAGACATTTCAAAGATATTCTCATATTGACTTTGAATTAAATACATCTTTGGACAACCACGAGGCTGTGGAAAGTTAAGTTCCAGAAAATGGACAACAATGATGCATAATATCGCTAAGACTAATCTGAGGATTGCATTTTTGATGTTCCAATAAAAGCGTGTTACTACTGTGCTACTTTTTCAGCATGGACATGGTCGCCTAGATCAACGTCAGTGTTGCTGAGTCTAACCGTGACCGTGACTCAAGGTCCTTCACTTGTCATTCACTAACGCAGGCATGCCCTCATAAAGCCTGCATGTACACTAGCTCTGCGTGGGGGTTTAACCTTTAAAGTTAGTTTTGCGGCACTTATATTGAGTTATAACTCACGTTGATATGAAATCCTCAGGGCCACGTCCACTCCAGAGCATGGAAGTGCTCGCAGTCACTTCCGCCCGTCACCGCTGAAACGGAAGTACTAAGAACTGAGCTGCTTTCTGATTGGACTGCTGTCTCGAAAGCACAGTGGAGCCCGCTTTGTTGGACTGATGCATACTAGCAGATTTCCTTTGTTGTGATTAATCGCTTTGCGGTTGTGTTCCTTCTGTACTAACTTACATTGAGAAAGTTACTGTCGTGATACCTTAAAGGATGAGTGGTGGAGTTTACGGAGGTGGTGAGTGTGATATTATGATGATATTATACATAGCTGTTGTCCACGTTGTCCGGGGTTGTAGCTACCCAGCTTTGTAGCTAATTAGCTCTTTATGCTAGCTGTGCGAAGGTTTAGTTTCGTAGTAGATCAGAGGTCCATACTTGTCCATATTTCAATTGCCACAATTTTAGAGATATATAAATATATAATCACTATAGGCGCCCAATAATGCGGCTAAGGCTTGGAGTCGTATAAAATACACCCAGCCGATACCGTCTAGCTAGCAAGGAAATGAATGAAAGTGGGCTTGTCGAGCTCATGAGCAAATGTCGTTTGTTTTGTGTAACGGTAAATATAATGGTAGTTATCACGATACAGAGGAGCTCACCGTGTTAAACAAAATGCAAACAACATAACGTTTCATTCGAGACTTTTTTTTTTGTCATCTATGTATCTCGGAGCATACCTTTTTATTATTAGTCGATCAGGTGCACCGGGTAGCTGGTGTCAGTTGTTATACCTGTGCTAGTACTGAATAAACTTTTATAGTGGTGTCAGTGACAAATATTGCTTCTGCACAGCTGACGGTAAGTAGCTTTAAAAAAGAACAACAGAAACAAAACAAAACTAATATTTAAATATTTGTGTATGGATATAGCTTTTCATGCTGAAACAGGCACGATTCACAGTAAACAAACTTGACAGCCGGTGTTTGAAATTTAAGAGGAAAATGTCATTTTAAATTAAGATATTAAAGTATAGATATTAACAGTGAAACCTGTAAATTTGAGTTTGTATTAGATGATTCACTTTATAGATGACTTTAATTTATTTAAAGGGTCATTCCACATCAACTGACGACCACCAGCCTGACAATCTCCCTTAAATATTTCCAGGGTGGTGAGACACTTCTTAATATGAAAACTGCCAAATATTAGCTTTCTACTGTTATTAGTTTAAAAAAAAAAAGTATTTTATGATGAAGTTAGGGGCATTTTAAGCCTTTTCTGAGCAGTGTTTTCTGTTCAATCATTTTCAAATAGCTATATCTAAAAAAGGAGTACTTAAGCTATGTTTGAAAATCTTAGGCCAAGGATTTGTTACTATGACTTTAAGAATATGGAATTTCAAAGTGTAGCTGAAGTTCAGCATCAAATTGTGAGAGCTTGAATCTGATGAATGGTCTTAAAGATTTCAGTACTTGATAGACCAAAAAAAAAAAAAAAGAGAGAGACATCATGTAGCAACTTCAATTTGACTTTTCTAGAGAGATTTGGTGTCTGGTAGTAATTTGTGCCTCACTTTCCCAAATGAATTTTTGAAAAATGCATATTTTTGTTTACAAACAGCATCCTTGGCTTCAGAATGTGTATTCGCTTACTTGTCAAATTGACAGGTTTCCTGTTTGAGAACTTAAATTCCAAAATGTGTGAAATTCTCAGCCCGGCAACAGCTGATCAATCAACTGCTAGCTAGAACCCTAGATGTTATCGGATGATGATGATAAAATGGTGATTAAAAATTTATACAGAACATTAAAAATATAACCGTAAAATGTAATACTGTTACAAATAAGAAAATATTAATGCTGCAGAAAATCATTAATTTTGTAGCTTAGCTTGCAGTAAACATTTTAATTCAAGTTAATTAGTTTATCTCTCAGTACTGCTGTTTATTTCTATGTTGTTGTTTGTAAATAAACTTCGCTAAACAATTTTTAGTGCAGTGGCACTTTGGGGTCACTGGAATGCGATCATGCATATCCCTAAATACGTGTTCATCAAACAGTCATGCAAATGATTACTTGGCCATATACTATGAATATGTAGCCTGCAAAGAATAATAATAATACATACATGTATTTATTATTCATTTGTTTGGTGTATATGAACAGTGATATATATACAGTGATATAATGAAGTTAAAAAGAACAACATGGTAAATTGACATGCATGCCAGTGTTTTAATACATGAGTGAAGGGAACAACCACTGCAGGCCTGGTGGAAAAAAAAAAAATGTGGGTTGTCATTTTATGGCCCTAACTGAAACTAACTTTACTGAGTCTTATAAGGTACACACACTATGTGGACAAAAGTACTGATACACCTACACATTACACTTAGGAGCTGCTTGGCCATGAAACTCTCGGTGCAGGTTTTGTGCTGATGTTAATGCCAAAGGAGGGTTGGAGCTCCGCAGTTATTGATTCAGCAGAGCTTTGGTGGTTTTTATGCACTATGTACCTCAGCACTCGGTGACCCCACTCTGCAAATTTATGTTGCTGAGTTGCTTCCACTTTGCTATTATACAACTTGCAGTTGATTGTGGAATGTCTAACAGGGAAGAAATTTCACAAACCTGTTGTATCGGTGGCATCCTATTACAGTGTCATTCAGTGAGGTCTTTAGAATGACCCATTCTTTCACAAATGTTTGTAAAGGAAGACTGCATGGCCATGTATTTGATTTTGTATACCTGTGGCAATGGGACTGAAAACACCTGAATTCAAAGATTAAAAGGTTTGGCCCAATACCGTTGTCCACATAATGTATTATATTAATACATTATATTTTGTGCATACCCGCATTCATTCAAAAAATGTTAAATCACAGCCCTTCTCTCATTTCTGCAGATGAGGTGGGAGCATTGGTGTTCGACATTGGCTCTTATTCTGTAAGAGCTGGCTATGCAGGAGAAGACTGTCCCAAGGTAAGTGGATCACTCAATTGACCTTATTAACAACGTGCCTTTTCTTCCTCTGCGCATCTTCAACATCCCTCTTGGGGTACGGCAATGACAGGAAATCAGGGCTAGAGTCACCCTGGAGGCATACAGCATAAATTGAGTTCAGATTATTCCATAATACCCCCCCTCCCCCATTTCCACTGGTTTAGGTGTAGGTCTTGATGAATAAAATGAATCTTGTGTGAATAAAATAAAGCATTACAGATGGACACTCATCAGCTCCCGGCAGACTGTTTGACAGAATATGCTGTTCTGTCAAACTCTCTTAAGAAATCCTCCCAGCTTTGAGATAGATTATGTAGAAACTGTTTTGGTGTACTGAATTGGTCAGTACAAGCCAGTTTCAGATCAGGTACTTTTTAGAATTTCCAAACAGTTGTACTGTTTGCCCTCATAATTCAGAGGAATAGTGCACCTCAGTGTTTTGTGAAAGTGTGGATTTATTCATCCACTGTAAGGGAGAATGACTAACTTCCTAACTGTCTTTATGCTGGTTAGAAAGAGGGTGTGTGAGAATGGGCCTTGACCGGCATTGTTTTCTGTTTCATTTTGCCCTGTCTCAGGCGGACTTCCCACAGTAATAGGTGTGACTCTTGATCGAGAAGATGGCAGCACACCCATGGAGACTGATGGTGACAAGGGCAAGCAGAGCGGCACTACCTATTATATTGACACCAATCAGCTGAGGGTGCCCAGAGAGAACATGGAGGTTATGTCTCCACTCAAGAATGGCATGAGTGAGTGTTTAGTCCAAGTGTTGTTTTTACATATTTTGCTGCTCTGTTATTGTGTTCTGCTGTGTTCTTGATTGTGATATCTACCATGTATGTTCTGAAAAAGGATTTAGATACATGGGAACATGGCCTTTTGGGAATCACATGATCCAGGTTTTTGCTATGATCTCTGGTGCAAACTCATAAAATGAATATTTATAATCCGGCCTGCTTGATTCATATCCGTAATTAGACTGTTTTGGTCTGACAGCCGACTTTATAGGTGAGCTCATCAAAACCCTGGCTGACGTATGTATGACTAGTGCTCATCATGAATATTAATGAGATTATTTGAAGCTCAGGGCAACTCATTATCATCAGCTCTCCCATGTAGTGTCCTCCTGATGGAAGACAAGCCCTCTTATGGTTTACTTCAACGTCTGTCTGCAAGTGTTTGTATTTATCTAAATTGTGCATATATTGAATAACCAAAACCATATTTGAGGCTAAGATTTAAAGCTGCCCTTGGTACTGAGTTACAGTTTAACCCTCACTAACCAGTGCTGTTACTGATGCTGTTTGTCGTGGCTCACCATGGACATTTTGGGCTTATGAGAAGCAGGACTGCACACATGAATGTGATTAAGCTGTATCCAGTAAAGTTAATGAGTCTTTGTTCATGTATTTGACAAAAATCACAGCATTTCCCTGTTGCACAATACTGCTTAATTAATGTACACTATACTTGAGTAAAAAAAAAACAACAAATTAACTAAAATGTTTTAAAACAAAAAGTGATTAAATGGCTGATTTGGCTCTGGCTAAGACTTCTGTGAAAATGGTCCAGTGCAGGAGCGTATTAAGCTTTGGGTGTGTTTTCTCATATTCTGGTCTACCTACCTCAGCTAAACCATTTTTTTCCTATTTTAGAACTATTATATATTTACAATTTATGGTTATTTACATAATTGATTGATCTTTTGATTATTCTTTGATTGAAACAATTATTAATTTACCCTAAATACCCTTAGTTTCCTGATCCCCACCCCCAAAAATCTGTTTAATTTTTTTAATTGCTCAAACATTTATCAATTACCATTAGCTGTCATTGCTAAACATAGTTTTAAAAACAAAATCTTTGGCTCTATCAAATTGTAATGGGAATGTTTTCCACATTACTTTGGCATTTTGTACATATATCAAGAATATAACCTGCTGATTAATTGATTAAAAAAATTCTTTTGTCAATTAATGTCTTTCAAATGGTCATAATCATCTAATGATTTCAGCATTTACCCAAAGTATTAGCAACAGCAAGGGCCCTAGTGTGCTGACCTAGCCACTGATGCTCATCAGAATCTGGTCCACTGGAGTTTGGCTCTTAGGCTATTTAGAGATGAGTTTGACACCAATCTTAATTGTAGCAGAAGAGCACAGTGGGACCACAGTCTCCCTTAGAGGGCTAACCTGGAAAAATGGTGCCTGGTGTTCAAATTATCATCTAAAAAAATTATAATTGCTCTAATTTCTCCACCATCTGACCCAGCAGAGATGATAATGTTGATGAAAGAGTTTCTCTGAGGTCTGTATCCACAAAAAAACCCCATAGATGTACCATGACAACATTGCTGCTGTGTGTTTATGTCATATCTTTGTTTTTCATCTACACTTGTAAATTTTAACTAAGAACTGCATCCCAACTCTAGATATGGAATTTAAATTATTATGGCCAACTGATGTTATGCACTGATGACTGTTTTGTCTGTTGTGTTTTAATCTTTGTACAGAAAAATAAAACATTTCCACAGATTTCAGAGGTATTTACCAAGCCCTTCCCTTGTTTTCTCTTCAACCTGCCTTTAGTTGAGGACTGGGACAGTTTCCAGGCCATTTTGGATCATACGTACAAGATGCACTTCAAGTCTGAACCCAGCCTGCACCCTGTGCTCATGTCAGAAGCATCAGTGAGTTAGCTTTTGTTTTAGCTAGATTCTCATTAATGCTGGCCACATATACTCTGTTATTATGCTGGAGACAAATAGTATTCACATACTTTCAGTTTAACAGCCAACAGCAATTTGATGGTTAATTTGAGCCCCAAAAAGTTAGTGATTTAATATGCTGCTCTGAACTCCACGTGTGGTGAGGGAAGGATTTAAAGTGGAGAGTTTGCTTCCTGCCCTGGTCCTCATCACTGTATGGAGATATTAGTTTGTGTGTGGCTGACAGTGATTTGTTGTAAGTGGGCTAACTTCTGCTTTGTGTTTGCAGTGGAACACACGAGCAAAAAGAGAGAAACTAACAGAGCTGATGTTCGAGCATTACAACATTCCTGCCTTCTTCCTCTGCAAATCAGCTGTGCTGTCTGCGTATCCTTTACTGTTTCACTTCATCCAGGAAAGACATTGACATAGCGTACACTGTTCAGCTAGTAAATGTAGACAACTCTGATGAAGTTTTACTCTATCTGGTTGACTTTGAACTGCGTATTTACTTAACTTAAAATATGCAAGCTTTGCCAATGGGCGGTCTACAGGCCTGGTCCTAGACAGTGGAGCAACACACACCACTGCAATTCCAGTGCATGATGGATATGTTCTGCAGCAAGGTGAGTAGTTATTGTGAGTTTTTTTCCACTCTGCTGAATAAGCTGGCACCATGCAGATTTCACTTGATTTCCACAGGATCTGGGACATTATTATTGAAGAGAAATGTTGTACTGTGAACGCTGATGTCAGTGCTTCTCTTCTGTGCATTTTGTTGCCCTCTGCTGTTTGGACCAAGCGTCTCAGCCTTGCCATTCATTCCATTTGCACCTAGTAGTCTTGAGTTATTAAAAAATTTGTGTGTGGGGGGCTGGATTCTGACACGTTCATAGGTCAAGAGGCTCTGTACACCGACAGATTGCCAGTTTACCACAGGATTAACAGAGACAGACAGATATTCACACCTATGGAGAACCCACTCAGGGAGAACATGAAAACTCAACTCATCTAAGTATTCAGCTTGATTTCACATAATATTTTTCCATGGCCCACCTGCAGTGCCCAATAGTTTAACAGCCACTACTCTAAATATATTTACAGGGAAACCATTTTAGGCCCAGGGTCAAAGCTCAGGGGAGCACCTTGCAAAACATATTGATTGATGCATATTTAGTCTGTGATATTCATCAAGTTGAGACTGTTTAAATGGAGTGTATGATTATTTTGTTATATGGGAACTGATGAGGATTTTACAAATATACTTTAAAGTTGCAGTATCATTTAAGTCCTGTTTGATTTTTTTTCTCTCATCAGGCATTGTCAAATCACCCCTGGCTGGAGACTTCATGAGCATGCAGTGTAGAGAGCTATTTCAAGAGCTAAATGTTGAGATAATCCCTCCCTACATGATTGCATCAAAGGTAAAATCTATTGAAGCGCAAACTGTGCTTTTTAGATTGTTCCATTTGATGAATTTTAAATCATTAGCTTTGCTCAAGATTTAGCATGTAGGACTTTTTTTTTTTTTTTTGACAAATCACAGCTTATTGTAATCTTCCTTCAGTCCAACCACAATATTTTTTGAAAATACAGGATCCAGTGCGGGAGGGATCCCCAGCCAGTTGGAAGAAAAAGGAGAAACTACCTCAAGTTACTCGCTCTTGGCACAACTACATGTGTAATGTAAGCAGCAAACTCTTGTGTGCATTTGTTTTGCAGCAGAGTAATAATAATAATAATAATAATAATGATGATAATGTATGGTAATGAATGTGTGCTAACTTATCGTTTGCTTCCAGTGTGTAATCCAGGACTTCCAGGCATCAGTGTTGCAGGTGTCAGACTCTCCATATGATGAACAGTAAGAAAGTTATTTGCAAATTGAAATGAAACCATATAATATTTATATAATATTCAGATTCACTCACACAGGTTATAGTAGAACCAGAGTTCTTGAGTCACATCTTTACATTATCATTATATTCTCCTGATGGCTTCAGTTTAAGCAACAGCAGGAGGACAACAAAATCGCAAAATCAAACTAGTTTACCAATCTCTTGTTCATCAGAGTTGCTGCCCAGATGCCCACAGTGCACTACGAGCTGCCCAACGGCTACAACTGTGACTTTGGAGCTGAGCGGCTGAAGATCCCAGAGGGCCTATTTGACCCCTCTAATGCTAAGGTGAGTTTCACTAAGCATGCCCCACTAGTAGATGTAGTGGAGCTACAATAGCCATGCTGACTAAACATGTTGCTTTAAATTTGGAGCATCTTTTTAGTTCTCCAAAGTTTATAGAAGTGGTCAAATGCTTCTTCTACTTCATGAAACATTTTTTTGTGAATGAAAATGTAACACTTTTGTTTGGTTTGATCACTTTTAGGGACTGTCTGGAAACACCATGTTAGGAGTTGGCCACGTTGTGACAACCAGTGTGGGAATGTGCGACATCGACATCCGACCGGTGAGCACCTCGTTAAATCTGATTAAAAAGTTTTTGTTCTTTTCAGAAACACAGTTGGTGGAGTCTAAGTAAAATGAATATCAAGTGATTGAAAGATGTCTCAGCTTTAGGAGTTTAGAGAAGAGACTGGAGTTTAAAGTGACGCTGCAGCCTTCAAGGAGAAAAAAACAGCAAAATATGCAAGATATGTGAATGATTAGTTTGACAGTGTTAGGTAATTTGAGTATTTGTTGCACTTAAGATTTGTGCCTAATCCTTAAAAACTGATTTACTGACCTATGACTGCTACCTAAGGGTCTGTATGGCAGTGTGGTGGTGACTGGCGGAAACACACTCATTCAGGGCTTCACTGACCGACTTAACAGAGAACTCTCCCAGAAAACTCCTCCGGTGAGTAACAGGAAATATCAATACTTTACTACATACAGTGGTTATCAGTACTTTAGGCAGTCATTTACTGCAAAGTGTTGACGTTTGTTTGAATTTTTGGAGTAATCCTTAAATCATATGTATTTGTTTTAAAAAGTCGACCATGCTTATAAATTTGCAGAGTATGAGGTTGAAGCTGATAGCCAACAGCACTACAGTGGAGCGCCGGTTCAGTGCCTGGATAGGAGGCTCCATCCTGGCATCACTTGTAAGGACACACACATACACACACCAAATTGGAATATATCAATAATGTTGAACCTTTGTACTTAATGCTTTCATATTAATGGCACTTTCCCCCTCTGTCTTCCAGGGAACCTTCCAGCAGATGTGGATCTCCAAACAGGAGTATGAGGAGGGAGGAAAGCAATGTGTGGACAGGAAGTGCCCTTGATTTGATACCCAATTTCACCCCTCTGCATAACTTTTTTTTCCACCGCAAGCTCAACTACATGAATGGTTCCCCTCTGACACGGACTCAGGAACACCTTGCTTGTTTATTTTTGTATAACTTGTTTTTAAAACTTGGGTTTGTCCATAATACCTGTCTGGGATTTACTGTAGTAAACAGACAAACATTTGCAATTTATGTTCCTTTGATAATGTCCTGAAAGTCAGTCTGTTGCCTTATCTGTATATTGTTGGTGCTTAGTGGAATCCTTGAATCAGAAAGTCAAGTTTCTGATAAAAACAGAACATGTTTATCAGTATAAAAGCCAAAACTAGTTGTACAAGATTTGTGCATAAATACTGACAAGGTAAACTTGGGGTGAGCATTTGGAGAAACAACCTTTTATTTTGGCGTGACTATTGTCTTGTTCATGAGCCCCCTTTTCTGTGTAGCAGGTCACTTCATCAAAGGCAAAGGCTAGTCTGTTCCTGCCTATGCCTACTGGTATTAGCTCAAATAAATCTGTATTTAATTTTCAATCTTGCTTGTCATTGGCTCCATATGGTCTTTTAAAAATAAAGTCATTTTTTTTGTAAAATAAATAATTGAGTACTGTAATTTTAATAGCCCACTTGTACATGATTACTTCAGTTCTGAGGGTTTCCTATAGGAGCGGAACATCTGTAAACACTGCATCATCATCTTATAGATGAGGGTAAATGAACAGAATGCAACACTTTAGGGTGATCAAACAGAATTTATCTTATGAGAGCAAATAACTGGACACATACAAGACAACAATTTCAGTCGATCTGTGGATACTTGAGTTGATTCACACAAGCCAGATGTTGAAAAGTCACCAAAAATAACTAAATTTCAGGAAGCAGGAGTCTTAATCTGAGGGAACCTCTCCTTTAATTTGGCAAGACTTCTCTTCTTTAAGTTTTCTTTCCTTGCCCTTTCCCGAAGGTGCTTCTCAATACGCAGCCTGCAATTACAATTTCTTTGTAAGAACAGTGTTCTTGTGACAATAAACCTGTAAATATGGTATTGCACACATGCAGAGCCTTACCTTATATGTGGTTCAACAAACTTGGGTGTGTAGAACCTCTTACGCTTGTATCTTTTATTCATGTACCAGGGAATAGCATACTCTTTGAACCGATACCTGTGGAGGGAAAACTCTGTGAGGACACATTCTGTTTTTTTAAAAGGTAAAATTGCAGCATGCCCAATGAAAGTCTAAAATCAGCTTTGCCAACAATGAATTGGTTCTGTCAAGATACAAACTCATTGGCCACTTAATTAGGTACACCTGTTTAGCTGCTTATTACCACAAATATCTAATTAGCCAACTGCATCGCAGCAACTCAGTGCACTTCCCATGTAGAATGGGAAAGAAAGGTGCTTCAAGTAACTTTAAATCTGGCATGGTTTTCAGTGCCAGACAGGCTGGTCTGAGTATGGGATTTCCCCACACAACCATCTCTAGGGTTTACAGAATGGTCCATTAAGAAATATCCAGTGAGCATAGTAATAATTACTGTAAATACTGAACGTCCTTTCAAGCCAACAATATACTGCCAATATTTTTAGGATTAATCTGAGAATAAAATGTGTAACAAAGCTTGGACCACATGTTTGTTAAATCTATCCACTGAGTCCTTCAAACAGGCATTTCCCCATCACCATATAATAAAGATAGTTTTTAAAAAAATATATACATGTGTAAGACTATAAGACTCTGCCCTCACCAGTAAGTATATCCAAATATGTTCCTCCTCCAGGCTCCTGGTCGACCTTTCTCTTGTCCGGTTTGCAGCAGACGCAGTGCGGTCTCTCTCTCCTTCACCACTGTCTCCAGTCTGATCATGGACCGCTCAACCTGGGAGAAGAAAGATGAATTTACCTTCGCCAGGGTTCCTAATTTACCACTAACACAAACGACATTTCTTTAAATTGAAAAACATGTAATCAACGCCACACATATATCATCAGCTAGCAGATGGTAGTTCAGCATCAGACCAACCTTCCTTATTCTTTCTGGACTTGGCATCTGGACCCTCTGCCTTTTTGCTTCCTGCTCAAGTGTCAGCAGCATGTTCTTTTCTTTCAGCAGCACATACCTGAGACAGAATCAGAGTGTCACACGCTGCTGTTAAATGTTTTCACTGAAAAACACCTTTACTGGTGTCATCTCCACACTGCTCACCAAAGTTTGTGCAAGTCCTCGTTGCTCTTTGTTCTCAGTTGTTTGGCGGTCCACGGTGCACCTATGATGCAAGAAAATGTAACAACTACATTAGTGCAATAATGAAATGTTTATATTGCCCTAAACTCAATGGTCATGAACATGATTTGCTAGACATTTCACCTCGTTTTACTAAATCATGCTGATAAATTGTGTTTATTGAATTGTGTTTACACTGATGGACATCTAAATTCAGATGAAAATAAAACTTACCAATGACCTTTTGTTAAAACCACAAACAGACTGTGAAGTTGTAATACATCTGCATTTTACCTGACTTCACAGTGGACTCTCCCCAGTTCTCAGCCGAATCGAAGAACTCTTCTAATCCTCTTCTGCTGATGGTTGTGTGCAGAGCTCGATACTGACCTGCGGTGCTGACCGGACTGCTCCAAGATGGGGCGATGCGTGGAGATGTTCCCCTGTTGGGCATTTTTTTAAAAAGTGCACACAGTAAGCATTATAATAAATGCTATTTCACAGTCACGTTCCTTCAGTGACAGAGAGGCAAACACTCAAGCGGGTCAATTCTACTTCCCCTAATTTTTTTAAAACCTTTTTTCTTCCAGAAACTCATTTCAGTGAATTTTAGTTTGTAGTTTAGTTTAACAATCCTATTATAAAGTGGGCTCCCTTCAGGTGTTCACGCTTAAAGTTTAAAAATAAAATAATTACAGGCAGGAATGATTTTTGCAAATGAAATACATATATGGTAAATTAAGGCAAAACCCCAGTTTAGTCTCCCATACACTAGAAACCATAAATGTCGACCAAGTACATCAACATCGGAACTCAGGTTTTCTATCTCAACTTAATAAAGAAAGAACGGAAAAAAGACTTTTCTGTATACAATCATTTGCAGAAAACGGTATTAAGGAACAGCGGAGACCTGCGTGCTCAGGTGTTGACCGATAGCATTGAATTTATCGTTAACAGACCGTTTTGAGGACTGCATACAACATCCTCTTACCTGAAAAGAGAACTCTGGCATTTGGCCAAATTAACAGCGCAATTTTGCGCATTTATCGCTGAAGATATCCTAAAGACATTTTGAAACTGTTTGCAAAGAGTCAAAACGCGTCCTGAAGACGAGGACGCCGCCATTTTTGACGTAGTACTTCCCACATTACCCACCATGCATTTTCCTCGTGTTTTTCTCTTTCTTTAACAAAAATTAAAACAAAAGTTCAGAATTATCTTGTACTAAATATAAAAAATATATTATTCTAATCTAAATTCTTTATAATAAATTTTATAAAAATGCAAATAAAAAGGTGACACCTGCGCCCTTATCAAATATGGCGTCTTCGACTTCATTCTCTTAACGACGAATCACAGTTCGTGTTGCAGGGCTGTCCTCCCAATGTAACGATGGTGGGCATGAGCGTTCTCAGGTCTGTTGCTGCTTTTGCAGCCAGACTGAGTCCTCTGAAATCTGGAAATACTGCGGCTAATTTACTCACTCGAGCAATCCCCCGGACAGATAAAGGTAAGACACACTCCGCCTGTTTAAAAAGTGAGAACTTTGGCCAGAAGGGTGGCTGTCTTTCCTTATGACCTTGCGATGGGACTTCTTAGCTTGCTAACGTGAGCTAGCTGTTAACGTTTGCCCTGCTGCTGTCAATAAAAGGAAATAGCAATAACTTTATTATGGCTCCGTATACATGTATACGTCTGTTTGCCCTCCAGTGGCGTTTTAACCTATGTTTTGATTGCAACAAGCGATGCACGTTTAGTAGAAGATTAGTTGGGTTACAGGTTTTGAATGATAATTTATCTTCTCTGAATGCTTCTGAATACATAAATGCTGTTGTCTGCAGTTTTATCTAAACGAGTTAAGTTTCACTGAGTTTTTAATAGCGAAAAGTTTTAGTGAATTACTTTTAAATTATAAGGCTTTAGAGCCACTGCTCCTCCACATCGAGAGGAGCAAGTTGAGGTGGCTCTGGCATCTGATTAGGATGCTGTGGTGATCTCTAAAGGGATCAGCTGAAAGAAGGAAGAAACTAATACATATTTTTAAAGCTGTAATGATGGTAATTCTTGATTTTGCAAATATGGACTAGCCCTGTTTTATTACTAAGATAACCACCAGTAATGTGAAAATAATCAGGGATTATTTATTATTTTACTCAAACGCAACAACCACCATAATCCAAAACGATGACATTAGCCTTTAAAATCAGAATAAATTGAAATTCATAACAATTTATTAATGACCAGGATCCAAGTTTTTGTTGTCTAATTATATCAATATGTAAATATAGCACTAAACTCTTAACTGGCAGACACATGATCACTTTATGACCTTTATTTAGCTAGGAAGGCCCTTTGAGATCAGATCTCATACATGCAATAAATACAGCTGCAACATGATATATGAATACCCACAACATAAAACACCTCATAAGAAAAACATCCTCCTTCATATCTCCTTCATTGTGTTCCTTATGATTGCTTTAAATTCACAAATATATATAACTTAAACAAACTCCAGACCTGTCAGAACCCTAGGCACATCACAAAGCAACCATTTAGAGCATCATAGCTGGTAACTGTTGGTACTGGGACAGAGAAGGACACAAAGGTAAACTGGAAGTGTACCTAATTGCTTTATAGAGAAAAATATACCAGTGCTGTTTTCTGTGATTGGTCAGTGATACCAGTTTTGTCTAGACCACCTAATCATAATGCAGTGGTGAGACAGAGACTTAGTACTTGTAATTTAAACATATAGATGCAGGATACACTGAATAAAGACTGTGGAAAACTGAGGAGCTGGCGTGCATATACACTTTATCACCATAATCAATCACAGGCATTATGACCGCAACTGTACCCTGTTTTGCAGTGGCAGTCCGTTGGGGGCACGGAAAGAGACTGTTTGTCATCAAACCTTCAGACTACTATGACAGGAGATTTCTGCGCTTATTGGTAAGTCCTGTAGCAGCATCTCATTCATCAAGCTCATGTATATTGGATATCCAAATTTGGGATTTCCAATATCTGGGTCAGCAGAAGTGGTCTTTCTTAACTTTGATACTTAAGTGGAATCACAACCTTTGAGTTCACTCTTTGGAAGTTGCTTTAAAGAAGGAAACAAAATCTTGTTAATGCAATGGAAAGATAAAGTTCAAGCCCCCGAACAAAGTTTATTTCTCAACATATTTCCATGACTGTTCATTTCATACTGTTGGAACTTAACTATTGACCCACATTGCATCCTTTTAAATAACAAACATATTTCTATAAATTACTTGTATTTAGCTCAGCCAAAAAGTAAACTTACACACTTGGGGTACTTAAATTACATAGAGGCAGCATAGACCGCTTCATACATCTAAACCAAAGTGGCCAAGATTATACTATTACTTCACTGTTTCTGGGTGTTTATGATGGAGAACTGCAGTGTAATTATATAAAATCTGGGTAAGAAAAACAAAAACGTAAACTCAGTGAGCCAAAAAGTAAGAAATATTGCTTACACGTTGCCTTGGTTAGTCATGGATGGTGACTTGTGTGTAATGACAGCACAATTTGCAGCATGTTCTTTTTTTTCTCATTTTTACTCAGCAATTTTACATCTTGCTGACTGGCATTCCCGTGGCTATCATCGTCACAGGTGTGAATGTCTTTGTCGGTAAGTAAACATGTCTTTGTTTTCTTGTGTATTCTACTCAGTTTCTAACGATTTACAGGGCTTCACTCAGCCAAATATATTTAGTGCATAATTCAAAATAAGTTACTCAGAATTAAATTTGTGTTGTGTAGGTGAGGCAGAGCTGGCTGAAATTCCTGAAGGCTATGAACCTGAGCACTGGGAGTACTACAAGGTGTGTGTACCTTTTTTGTCTCTTTATTTTTTTTTTCCAACAGTTCATTCTGTCATTGGTCCAAACTTGGATTTAGGGAAGGAAATGCACATGTGTGGCTTTATATTTGGAATTATTACGTGCATATTCATTATTATGCCGCAGTTACCGTGCCAACTTCTAAAACCTCTGCACTGTCCTCCAGTGAATGTTTGTTTTTTTGTTTTTGTTTTTTGGGCTGCTATGTTTAATTTTCAAGCTCTGTTGCAATGACGGGAAATTCAGACAAGAATCTGTTCAAGGGCCCTATTCGGTGAAGTCAAAATAAGCCCCGACTGAATTTGCATGCAATGCCTCATCATGCACACTGGAGCCAATGTAAATATACTTTTGATGTCCATCCCGTGACAAGCCAAAATGTATGTCATAAAAATACTTTTTTTTTTTTTTTTTTGCTGAAAAATCATTGAAACTTTTTGTGTGACATCACAACCTCTATTCCCCAAAAGTTGTGACGCTGTGTAAAATGTGAATAAAAATAGAATGCAATGATCTGCAAATCTCACAAACCCAGATTTTATCCACAACAGAACATAGAAAAATATCAAATGTTTAAACTGAGACATTTTACTGTTTGAAAAAAAATATTTGAAAAAATGAGATATTTTTGAATTTGATGGCATCAACATGGTTAAAAAAAGTTGGGATGGTACTAAAAACAAACTGCTGGACCAACGTTTCACAACTAATTAGGTTAATTGGCAACAGGCCAGTAACGTGATTCGGTATAAAAAGAGCATCTTAGAGAGGCAGACTTTCTCAAAAGGAAATGTGGGCAGAGGTTCACTAATTTGCAAAGAACTGTGTCTACAAATTGTTGAACAGCTTCAGAATGTTAAAATTGTGAAGACTTCGAACAGCTCATCATTGACGGTAAATAATATCATCAAAAGATTCAGAGAATCTGGAGAAATCTCTGTGGGGGACAAGACTGAAAATCAATATCAGATGCCAGTGATCTTCAGGCCCTCAGGTGGAACTGCTTTAAAAACAGGCATGGGGAACTGGTATAGCTCAGTGGGTTGAGCAAGCGACCCATGTCCCAAAAGGCTGCAGGAGCCTGGGTTTGATTCCACCCCAGGCTATTTCCTGCATGTCATGCCCCCTGCTCTCTGTTCCTCCTTTTCTGTATGCTCTACTGTCCTGTTAGAAAAATAATAAAGGGGAAATATCAATATTAAAAAACAAACAAACCAAAAAACTGGTATGATTCTGTCATGGGAATCACCACATGGGCTCAGGAGCACTTTCAGAAATTATGGTCTGTGAACACCGTTCACTGTGCCATCCACAAATACACGTGATCACGATCCAAAAACACAGCTGTCTTCTGTGGGCCAAAGCACATTTAAAATGGACTGAGTCAAAGTGGAAAACTGCTCTGTGGTTGGACTAATCAAAATTTGAAATTCTTTTTGGAAAACACGGATGCCGCATCCTCTGGACTAAAGAGGAGAGGGAGTATCCAACTTGTTATCAGTGCTCGGTTCAAAAGCCTGCATCTCTGAAGGTATGCGGGTGTGTTAGTGGCTATGAAAGGCATCATCAATGCTGAAAGGTATGTCCAGATTTTGGAGCAACGTATGCTCCCATGCAAAGGGCTTCATTTCAGGAAAGGCCTTGCATATTTCAGCAAGACAATGCTAAACCTCATACTGCAGCTATTAAAACAGAATGGCTTCTGGGTGGAGACCATTCATCAACTGAAAACATTCGGCATATCATGAAATGAAAAATATGACAATGTAGACCCAGGACTGCTGAGCAGCTAGAATCTTATATCAGATGAGAATGGGACAACATTCCTTTCCCAAAAGTCGAGCACGACCAGGAGCATCTTCATCCTGATCAGACTGTCTTAGGGAGAACAGTTACAGCAAGCAATCTTAACTTGGCACGTGCCAGTCTGCGCCCACTCAGCAACATAATGTCTGGTTACCACTGCCACCCAGATTTTGCTCCTGCCCAGATTTTGCTTCTTTAGACTTTGTCCTTTTCCTTTTAAGTTAAAGCTGAAGCTGAAGTATTACTACACTGACACACTGGAGGAGATGCGTCGCACATTGCAGATGAACAAGTGCAACAGAACAGACTTGAACTTCCAGGAAGGGATCTAAAAATAACTGCCGTGCTAGACTCCTGACTAGGGAGGCCTCTGATAAGGAGAAAGCAACTGACATTAAACTGCGAATGGTTTTTAAAACAATAAAGAACTCCAAGGCTCTCTGTTTTCAAAAAGATTTAAAATTCCTCGATTGCCATGTCACAGTTATCTTAAATTGGGGGGGGAAAAACCCTCCAGTGCGTTTCTGCATGAGGTGTACATCAGGGAGTTCATGAAAGCACTTTGTCTTCTCTAATGGTGTTCCACCTAGGGTGGAATATTCCACCAGTGAAGCGCCACCAATAGGAGGAATCAAAAAGCCTGGACAGATGAAGGAAGCTTAAAGGATATCAACACCAAGCCCATAACATTCACCATCAACCAAATATCAAACAAGATGAACACACAGCAGCACCACCCACAGAGAGCACGAACACATCTGCAAAAGAAAATGAAGATTATATTAAAAAAAGGGTTTTGTTTTTGAGTTTTCATGGGTGGATTCACAGATCCTGATAATTGTGCCTTGAGACTAATCTTACGGTTAGGTTAGGATTTTTTTTTTTAAATAAAAGTCCCCTTTAAAAAAAACAAACAAACTAATTGGCTAAGGCAGCCTTGTAACCACAATAACATTGCACTGCAACAAATGCATGTCACATGAGGGAAGTTGTTAGGTGATTTAATAGTCTCATTTTATGTTTGCAGCAAAATACTTGTGTTCTGTTGTTGCAGCACCCCATCACCAGGTGGATTGCACGGAATGTCTATGATTCCCCGGTGAAGGACTACGAAAAGGTGATGGCTGCAGTCCAAATTGAAAAGGAAAAAGCAGACATGAGGTGAGTGTTACTGCCAGTTTTTCAGCCCATTGCCGAAGGTCAGAATGTGGTTGTGATACACTGATGAAGTCTAAGAACAAATGTCCGTCACCAACAACCCAAATGCATTTTCTTTAAAATTCTTTTAAACGATATCTGTCTAAAGATTTTGGTTTCTAAGTTTGAAGAAACTGTCCAATGGTTTTGTGATATTAAGTATTCATTTTGACAGACATAGAACTGCTGTTAGTTGGCACAGTGGTTCACAAATTTGCTTTACAACAGACTTCAACAAAAATGTTAAAGACAAAGTTATGTTGACGCTGCTTTAAAAAAAGGAGAAACTGAGTTACATATGAAAGAAATGCAAATTTCACTGGGAAAGTTTGATCACTACAGAAATGCAGCACTGGAGCAGCTTGCTACCGCTGATGCGGAAAAAATTCTGCAAAAAACGAAAGCGGCAGCCATTCTTAAGAGAGTCCAGTCAACGAAAGCACCAGAACTAGGAGGGGTGGGATCCTGAAGGAGTGTGCAGAGCAACTGCATTCCTTCATAATAACTTTGTTCCATTGATGTGCAAAACCTCGATAATTGTTCTCATCCTCAAAGAAAACAGGTGCAAGTGATCTTATGTGGATTTTCAGAACATGTGGATTACACGTATGAACAATCATATGCAGATTGAGGACTTTTGAGATCTCATGAAGAAAAATAAACCCCTTATTTTTCAGTCATGTATACTAGTTATCTGATTACTAAGTACTGAAAACTGGCAGTGTAGTTTTCCACTCCCAAAGCTCGAGCTTGCCTGTGAAATAACAGATATTGATAAATCTTGGGGATGCAGCTTTGACCAAAGTAATTCTTTCTTCTTTTACGAGCATTGTACATTAGTCTGTTATTTTCAGTCTTCCTTGATTTTCATGAAGCATAGTATTAGATTCCTCTGTGTCTTTGTTGTCAACAGACTGACACAGCTGGAGGTGCGTCAACAGATGAGGCAGCAAGGAGATGGCCCCTGGTTCCAAGTGCCGACCCTTAACAAGGAGCTCATTGACAACAGCCCCAAGTCGTCTCCTGACCATTAGTCCAGATGTGTCTGTCATCAGTACAGCATGCCGATCAATCTCACTGTTTGTACATTTTCCCCTTATTGCATAAATAAAGTATCTGTATGTACTCCATTTTTTTAAATGTCTTTTGTTTGTATGGAAGACTTCTCTGCAAATTAGTTACAGCCAAGTGCTTTTAAAATATTACACCTTACATTTATGGTTACATTTGTTGTGTGTGTGTTTTTTTTTTTTAATGGTTACCCCCCCAGTCGATCCTGAATTGGGAGAAAATGAATGGATGGAAGGACATTTATTTGGCTGTTCTGTGCATTCTTCCAGACCCATCCATGAGGAAGTTTGCATTCCTGTTGGTTCTTTTTATATTTTCATGCAATGAACAGGAGCGTCCACCGGGTGGCAGAGCTCTGCAGACAAGTTGAGCCTGGTCATCTGGACAAAGGGCTTCTTTGACACATGCAAGGTTATATAGAGGTCCTAATATCACATATTAAACATATGCAGAAAACTAGCTATGAGTACCCATTTGCAGTATAGGTTTTTGTTTATTTATTATAACCACAAAATTCTGCACAGAAAACACATTTAATGTCCTCATCCTTTTTTTTGATTTAAACAAACCAAAGCGGCTGCAGATTGATACAGGGTAATGAAGTTTCTGCAATCAGTAGCTATTAAAAATGAAATCAAAGTGTCCTTCATAATCACGCATTTCCTGAATCCTGAAAGTGGAAACACGCTGTAGTAAATGTGGGTGTCTTTATGAATCATCCTCAAAGGTGGGAGGGGCCCTTCTCGTAAAATATCCCCGTGAGCAGCAGCACAGCGGCGTCATCACAGTCAACAGTAGCAATGTAATTTCTGCGCAGGTCCGAGGCCTTTCTCTTTTTTTTTGGGAAGAAAAAAAGAAAAACAAAAGAAGAATATTAGCCACAGCTCTGCATCAGCCAGCCAGCCCGCCTGCCAGCCTCCACCCGTCTGTCATTTTATTTTTATGTTTTTCAGCGTCACATCCCCCTGGTCGGAGGAATGTAGAGACGGAGTGCTTTAAAAATAGCATCCTCTCCTGTGACAGGCGCTGCTCCGGAGGCTCCGCAGCACTGTGGTGCGAGAAGCAGGAATGCGAAGATGGCTGCAGACCTAGGAGAGCTGCTGGTCCCATACATGCCCACCATCAGAGTCCCCAGAACGGGAGACAGGGTTTTCAAGAGCGAGTGTGCCTTTTCTTTCGACTCTCCCGTAAGTGCTTGTCGTCCTCCCTCCACTCTCTGTCTCTGTCTCTCTGTCTCTCTCTCTCTCTCTCTCTGTCACACACACACACGCACACAGTGAGACGCCAGCGGCTTGTCTGGGGAGAGAAAGTGCGTCGTCGCAGACTGGCTCACAGATTGTTTTGCACGGGCTCAGCAGCGCACGTGAATCTGCTGTAATGCGAGTGTCTCCATGGCCACCGTCACCGCGAGCTTGAAAGAAAGAAAACAAATAAATAATTAAATGTTGTTTACGTCTCACGCGATAGAAATGAAAGGGGTCTCCTTTGCGCCCGTGAGCCCACTTCACAGCACACCGCTACTACGGAAGGTCTTCAAGCGGGCCGGTCAAACCAATAAACGGAGCCGCTCACACACACCTGCCTGAAGCTGAGCTCTAAGCCTCCAGCGGCGCTGCCAGGCTGGAGGAAGCGCTCAAGAGCGGCTTTACTGCTCCACTCTTAGGTTTTTAAATAAGCTGTAATTTGTCTAAAAATGACCTGAAGTGCGTCAGCGGTGCTTTAGCTGGAATTGGTATTATATGGTAAATTTATAGACGTTTAAAATCTTAATGGTGTTCTTTAGCCTTTAGTAGCTTTTATGATATGATGTGGAATCTCAGTTCAACATTGTGGCTATAGTGAGTTTACACTAAACGGTTAAACGTTAAACATTTTGGCAGTCTTGCACACTTATGTTTTTAGCGAAAAATAAATGTTTTTTCTCCTTAGTTTTTATCTTCTGTGATTAAGACAAAGGTGGCAGCATCAAAACACTGGCTATTTTCCTTTTTTCTTTTTTTTCTTTTTTCTTTTAGCTTTTAAATGGTTTTATGCTATGATGTAGAGTTCAGTCTTTCCTGTGCTTGTTATGACCTGTGCCAGACACAAAATTTCTTTGCTCTGTATGCTTTCTCACAATGAAATCCTACTTTCTCGACTGAAACCGTTTTTAAAGGTGACTCAGCTGTCTGGAGTTCATCATGTTGGCCTGAGGACTGGGTTATTTTTACCCTTGCACCGTCGAGGCTCATGTGTCACTTTGGGCCACTTAAAGGTTTATCACGCGGGGTTTATAAGGCCTGCCCTGGTTGTAGATTTAGGTTAGTTTTGAAGGGGTATTTTCCAAGTGTTTTGCCTCTGATAGCTCACATGTAAAAGCTCACATGTGTGAAGTGAAATTGTCAAAGAAGTGAACAGGTTGAGGTTAGTGGGAATCTGAAAGCCCTTTATGTGTGTGCCACTGGTCACACAATGACCAAAGCATGGTATCCTGTAACACACTGCTTAAATACAGCAGATCAAAAAGATATGACAAAATTGATTCTCGGTGTACCAGTGTAACAGCGGTCAGCTCTAAGAGGATTAAAGTTAGTGTTTTTAAACTGAAGAAAAACCTGCAGGTCCTCATTTTCTTATTAACTGAAACACTTTATTAATGAAATGATTCTCATATCTTAATGCCTGTAATAGAATGTTCTGCAGTTTCAGCAACAACAGCATAAAAATGATTGTATCATGTTACTTGTATGAAATATAATATGAGAGAAAAATTAACAATTTTCCTTGGCTTAAATAACATGTCAGTGGAGGGATTTACACGTAAAACAAGGTTCATCAGCAGCAAACATGCTGAAAGATGAATGTGCTGGAGCAAAATTTTGGCACTCTTTGACCAAGAAAGACTTTTGAAAGTGTGTTTGCAGAATCACTCTCAGTCTTATCTAGATCCACTATGAATGTAGTATATTGCAGTGTGGTCAAAACGTTGTTGTAGCTTAAACGTCACCTTGTTTTAAGTAAAGAATGAGCACCTCTTATACATATAACACAATGTGAACAGTATAATGTAACTCCATGCTGATTTTTGAAATGAGGCAGCACAGAAGAGGCTAATTTAAAAATGCTGCCCATGGTAAAGATTATTTAAAATGTGCTTGTAGCGTGTCAGTAATTGTCCCGCTTGCGCTGCTGATCATTGTTTGTTTTGGTCTGCAGGAGTCTGAGGGAGGCCTGTATGTGTGTATGAACACATTCCTGGGCTTTGGTCGAGAACATGTGGAGAGACATTATCGCAAAACAGGACAGAGCGTTTACATGCACCTCAAACGGCATGTCAAAGAGGTATGTTTTCCACCTGCCCTGTGTATTTTGTGTATTGATTGTTAAAGGGACCTCACAATACAGATTAAGGTAAAATTCAGAGCATAAAAATAATCTTTGTTTCTGTGCTTTTCAAATCCCATCTATAAATGCTTTTCAATCAGTAACAGATCAATGAAATGATTACAGTAGATATTAATTGAGTAGAAAAGAAAAGCCAGAAACTCCTGAGTAAAAGCAGTGATATGATATATGTAATGTTTTTAATCAGTTATTATTAATCTTCTTATACTCATGAAAATCTGAAATACATTTAAATGATCATTTTTAACATTTAAAAAGTAAATTAAATCCAGACTCGTTATGCACAAAATAATCACATTTTTGAAAGTTTCACAACCACAATTCCAAAAACATTGGGGTGATATGCAAAATGTCATAAAAAAAACAGAATGCAATGATTTGTGAATCTCATAAACCTATATGTTATTCACAATAGAACAATGAAAACATGTCAAATGTTTAAACTGGGAAAATGTAGCATTTTAAGAAAAATATTAGCTCGTTTTTAATTTGATGGCAGGAACGTGTCTTAAAAAAGTTGTAATGGGGCCATATTTACCACTGTGTAGCATCCCTCTTCTTTTAATAACAGTCTGCTGGACTTTTAGGAGAGGAATGTTGTCCCATTCTTGTCTGATAAAGGATTCTAGCTGCTCAACAGTTCTGTTTTTCATGATCACCATATGTTTTCAGTTGGTGAAAGGTCTGGACTGCAGGCAGGCCAGTTCAGCATCTGGACTCTTCTACTGTGAAGCCATGCTGTTGTAATAGCTGCAGTATGAGGTTTAGCATATTCTTGCTGAAATATGCAAGGCCTCTCCTGAAAAAGACCTCATCTGGATGGGAGCATATGTTGCTTTTAATGTTGTATATACTTTTTGTTAGCACTGATAGTACATTTGCTGATGTGCAAGCTGCCAATTCCATTGGCACCAATGCACACCCATGCCATCAGAAATACAGGCTTTTGAACTGAGTGCTGATAGCAAACTGGATGGTTCCTCTCCTCTTTAGTCCAGAGGATGGAGCGTCCATGTTTTCCAAAAGAATTTTAATTCATTTGACCACAGAACACAGTTTTCCACTTTGCCTCATCCATTTTAAATGAGCTTTAAGTGAGCTTTGTCTCACAGTCCCACAGCTTTGGATCATGTTCACATACGGCTTCTTCTTTGCATGATGGAGATTTAACCTGCATTTGTCAATAGTACGACGAACTGTGTTCACAGACAGTGATTTCTGAGTGTTTCTGAGCCCATGCAGTGATTTCCATGACAGAATCATGCTTGTTTTTTAAAGTAGTGCAACCTGAGGGCCAGAAGATCACGGGCATCCAACACTGGATTTCAGCCTTGTCCCTCATGCAGATTTCTCCAGAATATTTGAATCTTCTTAATGTTATGTACTGTAGATGATGAGCTGTTCAAAGTCTTCACCCTTTTATGGTGAGGAGCATCATTCTGAAATTGTTCCACAATTTGTATCTGTAGTTTTTTGCAAATTTGTGAATATCTGCCCATCATAACTTGTGAGAAACTCTGCCTAAGATGCTCTTTTTATACCCAGTCACGTAACTGACCTGTTGCCAGTGAACCTAATTTGTTTCAAAATGTTCCTCGAGCTGTTTCTTTTCAGTAACATTTACTTTTCCAGCCTTTTGTTTCCTATAAACTGACTTTTTTGAGACCTGGAACTACTATCAAATTAAAAATGAGCTAATATTTTTCACGAAATGGTAAAATGCCTCATTTAAACATTTGATATGCTTTCTGTATTCTGTTTTGAATAAATATGGGTTTCTGAGATTTGGAGATCATTGCATTCTGTTTTTATTTACAGTGTCGCAACTGTTTTGAAGTCAGGGTTGTAGAACAGTAGTGAGGTAAAATAAACCTTACTTGAACCCCCTTGTAATAGCATTAACCTTCAGGCTGGTGCTGTCTGAGTGCTTATGGATAACACTTGATGTTTTCAGCTCTGTGCCTCAACTCTTAAGCTTTCCTACTGAACCTTTTGTAGTTTTTATGTATTTGGAAAATTCCAAGAATTGACTTGGTAATTTGCTGCTAATTATGTGGAAAATTGAGGTATTTTCTAAATGTAACACAATCTAGTTTTTTTTAGTTTGTCCATAGTGGGTCTGCTGAACATGCCAAAGGGAGGTTTGTTTACATAAAAAACCACAAATCATCTTACTGTGATGTTTTGTATATGTTTTTAATTTGCAGAAATAATAGATTTACATAAGCAAAACCCAAGTAAAAATAGTCTTGAAATTGAAAAGCCCTGAAAAAATTATGATGAGCATTACAAAATTTGAATGACTAAATCCATTTAGTTCTGAACAGAATTAATTACTTTAGGGTTTCATTCTAATTTATGATGTTCCTTTTATTTTGTTGAAACACTGTAATTTTACACCTTGAGACTAATCCAGAGGGCTTTTGACTCACCTGTTTAGTAAAGTAACTTAATGGAACAATCTTGGCTTTTTTTGGTGCTAGAGTATCACACGTGAACCAAAACGTGCTTCTGTTTTTTGAAAACTTGATGGTGAACAACAAAGGTCTGAGCTGCTGCCGGCGCTGCTGTGTTTTTTCACTGCCTCTAATTGGCGTCAGATCAGCTCTGCTTTGTAGAGAGCTGCTATTTCAATGCCTGGATCTGGCCAGAAACAGCTGCTCGCATTCTGCAGGCTCCTGTGTCTGGTGGTTTTTTCCCATGGGTCCACTTGGTCTCAAGTGTGTCAGCATTCTCTGCCTTTCCACCCCTATCTACCCACCAACTGAGAAGCGTTCAGGGCAACCTGATCAGACTGAAAGGAAACCAGTTGGTGGCGCTGTGTAGTTGTGTTGCCGAATAATGATTTTGCATCTTTCACTAACTGTGTGTCAACGCTAAAATATGTGTAATTAAGAATTAAAAAAATTTTTTTTGTTCATGCTGCCTTTTTTTTTTTAATGCACTGGATATGGTGCAATCAAGAGACAGGAGAAATGTAGCAGAGGCAGAAAAAAACCACGACACACACAACGGGCAAAGACAGGCCTACACATACGATGTTTCATGTACTGTAAATGGTATCTGTTGTATTCTACAACTTAATCTAGTGAAGCAGTTTGTTAATCATTCTTTATTTTGACCCTGCCATGGTAGGGGTTTTCCACTTGCCCTGTAACCTGACCTGGCAACTGGAACATCCAGCATCTATTTCTAACAAAATGACAACCATCTGGACCGGCTACAGCAAGGCATAAAACCTTCTGGGTTTTTTTGTTGTTTTTTTGTTGTTGTTTTTTTTAAAGCAATTTAGCAATTTTGGATGACTATCCAGGGTGCTAAAAGTTGCTTTAATGTGATGAGGGCTCTTTGATACAGTTTTTCTTTCTTCCTTCCTGTTTCCTACAGAAAGCCACAGGAGCTGCTGGAGGTGCCATCCCCAGACGAAGAAATGGAAAAGTGTTTCTAGGTAAGTCATTGAGCCATTTTAAAGATTTGTTCCTCCCTGGTTTAAAAAAACAACAACAACAAAAAAAACCTTCTGATGGGACAAGAAGCTCTAACTAAATGCTCCTTTCTTGTCACACTTCAAAAAGTTTTCGTAACCACTAGGCCTATTATCAGACCTTAGATGTATCAGAGTGAAAGGTATCACTGTTTCCCTGACCAATTTCGTAGTATAAAAACAGGAATATGAGTATCTTGTATGTAGGTGTAACCAGTTACACTCCACCACAGGTTAGAGGCAAGATTAAACCACTTAACACTAAATCCGCTTTAGCCAAATTATTCGCATCATATCTGAAAAGTAAATGAGTTGATTGGTGTTCATGAATGTGCTGCTCTAGAAGCTATTTTACTTTTTTTTTTGAGCTGATTATTTAATATTTAGTCATGCTGTTAGAAATGAATCTCTTTCTGCTAAGAGGCACCCTTTTGTTTTTTTTACTCTGTTGTGATCCTCCAGCTGCCCCTCTAGCCAGCCTTTACCCAAAGTGTCAAATATTCCTCTTGATGACCCCCCTTCTCTTCTTCCTCCCCTTCATCTTGTTCTCTAAATATAGCCCATTTATTTGTATATGTGGTTGGTAACTGTTCTAAATCAAATCCTGGTCTACTCCCCTCCACCTCCGCCTCTTTGGGGTGAAGAGGGGACGGTTGCTCTATAGCAGGTGCCACCCCCCCACCTCATCAGTCGCGGGCCCCTCAGCTGCCACCACCTGTCAACCTCCCGTCTAGGCTGCTGACACACTTCCACTGCAGCTATGACGCTGCGCCCAGAGGACCAGGTGTCTCTCTCTGCCTCCTTCTTACCCTCCTTCACTTACTGCTGGAGGAATTCCTTCCACTCAGCCTCTATGAAGGGTAGATTAGATCAGCCCTCCAGCTATTATCTGACTCTTCCTGAGGAGTCCTTCTTTGGAACAATTCTTCCTGTCATCCATTTAAGATCTTTGATGTGACAGTGGTTATGTATGTATCTGCCATAAGACCCATACCAGTCCAGTGATTTAATCAAACTGCTAGCTGCTGACGTCACATAAAACCAGTAGGCATAATAGCATTGTCAGGGCCAACCTATGATCCTGTTTCTCGTGAGTCATTATACAAGTTTAGGCTGCACTGGAAAACAACTGTATGGAGGGTGATTCAAGATCTCTCTACAGAAATCTGACTAAAGGATCAAATCAAACATCATCTCTTTCAGACAGAGAAGAACATTTAAAGAGCATTAAATAATGATATTTAAGATAAGATTAAATCATGCTGCACATGAGGTGATGCCAGACCGCAGTGCCTTTAGTCAGCGTCTAACTGCAGCTGACTGTTTGCTTCCTCCCTAAAAGATTTAGAACTGAACCGTGATTTTAATGGGGAGGACTATGAATATGAGGATGAGGCCAAGCTCGTCATTTTTCCAGACCACTTCGAGATCCCCTTACCAAATATTGAGGAGTTGCCCGCACTGGTCAGTGAGTTGGTGCTGTCTTACAATGCATGCTGATGGGGACTGTGCACTCAGTGGTTCCCTGAGTGGCAGGTTGGTCAACCTGTCTGTCTTTTTAGATCCACTATTTGATCTGAACCCATAACTGGGTTAATTAATAATTAATTAAGTTAATGTGAAAGTTTCTTGGCATTTTACATTCAGGGTTAAAAAAAAAATCTGTGAAAACTCAAAAATGAGACCCTCACCTAACTTCCTTTTTTACCTCTAGAGGATTGGTGGATGATGCGTCATATATACACTTTCAGAAACTCTTTGCAAACTTACAAACATTTTGGGGAACCATGTGGTGCACATTTATCTGGCTTTATAGCTCTTGAGTCTTTTCTGTGTTTATTGCTTGCACGGAGTACAGAAGAGACACTTAACCCATTTATTAGTTTGTTTTGGCTTTAGAGCTTGGCTTTGGCATGGCTGTGGTTTCTGTTTTATTGTTTAATGCATGTGTGGTTTAATTTTGTGGAGGTGGAGTTTATAATTGTACTTAATTGTACAGTATCATTAAACACCTGGTGAACAGGTGTTTTGCTTGGTCTTGGGCTGCTGCAGAGGTAGATTTGCATTTTTCTGAATTCTTTCTCTCTTTTTATGCTGAATCAATCCTTTGATGTGACACTTTTTTTTAATTAATCATAAATCTTGCATGACTGCCTTTGCCCTTTTTTTTGTTCTATTCTTCTGAGGTTTAATTTTAATTTGTAAGAAAATAATTGCTTGTACTATTGTTAAAAGAATATACAGCCACTCACCTGCTGTCTCTGGTGATGTCAAGGTGACCATCGCCTGTGATGCAGTACTCAATGCACCATCAGCATACAAGAAACAGGAGCCCGAGTCCTGGGAAGAGGAGATCCAGGTGTCTAGACATGCCAGAAGCCTCAGACAGCTGGATAATGGAGTCAGGATCCCACCGAGGTAGGAGTAAAGTTAAGCCACCTTTCACTGTGTGAAAGTGTGATACTGTCACTTCAGATCATGTAGATAAGTACATTAATTGGATGAAATAATTCATTCATGTTCTCATGGCTCACAGTGCTTAAGCAAAACACCCACTTGCTGAATCTTCAATCATAGATGGTGAAACTTTTATATAATATTCTAGCTGCATAAACTGTAAAACACCAACATAGTCAGTGAATAGGATCTCTCTTGAAAGAGAATTTTCAAGAGAAGAGCTTTTAGAGAATGGCTACAAACCTGGCAAACACAAAGTGGTTGGAACTGATTAGATTCACCAAAATGTCTATTTAATAGAATGCAGTTATGATTGACATTTTACATCTAAAAGCTGAAAGGTTAATTTCAGCGTCAGCCCAAATTTTTCAGCAAAAAGGTTCCTAATTACTGCCAAATGTGAACCATGCTTCACATTTGGCTAGATACTTAATTGGTGAAACTAATCTTTGGTGTCCAGCGATTAAAATCCTTCATAAAGTCTTTGCTGTGTACTTTATTATATGGGTCTGAGTAGGTTTGGATGTAAACTTAAGGCATACAACTGCAAGGCCATTGTGCTATTTTTTTTTTTAAGGATTCTGGATGAGGAAATACTGAAATTGGAAATGTGTTTTGTAGATTAAGTTTGATCTTTGCTGCTTCAGTTTTTCAGTTTACTTTTATATTTTTTCATTCCTCTGCTCTATTTGATGGAAAACTATTTAAAGGGTTTTCATGAGTATGCATTATTCTAGGTGAGTTTTTTTTCATTTTTTTTCTATTCAGTGTGTTTTTAAAACTGGAGAGAAACTGTAAATTGGACTAATTTCGCTCCTGCTATTGAGCAAAATGCAATTGTGCAATCAAAAGTTGTTACTTCATGAGACTTAGCATGACTACATGATTAAAAACAGCACATCAACAACACAAGTCTGTGTTTGTCCTCTGTAGTGGCTGGAAGTGTCAGAAGTGTGAGATGAGAGAAAACCTGTGGCTGAACCTGACAGATGGAGCGGTGCTCTGTGGAAAGTGGTTCTTTGATGGGAGTGGAGGTAACGGCCATGCACTGGAACACTACAGAGAGACCAACTACCCTCTGGCTGTCAAACTGGACACCATCACCCCAGACGGAGCAGGTCTGAGACACATGATAATCATCTGAACTGTTGCACGAATCCAGAATTTAATTGATTGCTGTTGTTAGTGATCAGTCAGACTCAGAAGTACAAATATAAAGCCAGAATTGATCTGTATGTATGTCATTTATAAAGCGTTATGAGTAAGTTACCAGATACAGTAGACTTTGCCTAAGTCGAAGTCGCATGAATCAGAGTTTCACTCTAATTGGATGGCTTCTGCAGGTCCCAACTTTTCCTAATGTTAATTCCAATAAAAATCATCGCCTAAATTGGATCATACAAGTTGGATTTTCGCCTACCTTGGATGAAACATCTGGTCCCACTGTAATGCATTTCCAATAAAATGTGATTGCATTTAAGTCGGATGAGTTTAGCGCTAAAGCCCTCCTCAGCTGCTGCCGCGCCCAATTCCAATACCTACTGTCTATGCAAACTCCATGCATTGGCTTGTTCATGTACAACTACATGCACTAACAACACCTGGAGATTGCTTGAGTGGCTATACAGTCATGTGATGTCTGGATTGGCTGCACTGGGCGAATCAGTTCATTTCACCGGAGACAATCATGGCAAGCGCAGGAGTCAAGCGTAAGCTACAAATTCGAACTTATCAGCAAAAATATGAGATTGTAAAGTTTGCAGAAGCAAATCCACGGATGAAGCAGAAAGCCATTGCCCTGAAATTGAATATTAGACCCCAAACTGTCTGATATTTTGAAGGATGGATGGCTGGATTTAATCCAACTTACATATGAGATGGATTTTTTACAAGTCGGATGAAATTCCATAGGCCATTTGAATCCAAGTTTTGCGATTTTTACTGTATTTCTAAAAAATAATAAATACTACTGCTCTTTTAAATTTCAGATGTCTATTCATTTGAGGAAGAAGAAGCCGTGTCAGACCCCCACATATCAGAGCACTTGTCCCACTTTGGAATAGACATGCTACAGATGCAGAAAAGAGTAACTTAGCCAGTTTTTACTTTTGTGTCAGTATCATTTTCCCCAAAACATCTGAAATCTTTCAAAAAATGCTTTCACATATATCAAAGCAAACCTAAAGGTTAAGAGAGCCCCCCAAATTTTTTTACTTTTTATTTATTCATTTTTTTCTTTGATAAGGACGAGGAGAAGGAAGTGGAGATAATAACAAATATACAGTATATAAAACAAACACAATTGTAACAGGAGGCACTTTATGTAGACTAAAATATTCATCAAACTTTATGGACCATTTGGCCCATTTTACAAAGTACCAAAAAAAGAAAAAGTAAAGTACTTTTTTTTCCTAAAATTAAGATGCCAAACTACAGTTATTTACTTATATTCCTGAACAGAAAAATTAGTTTTAGTGGTTAAATGTAATGCCTTATTAATTTCTTGATTAAGGTCCTTGGGGGATATTGCAACTAAAATATAATGAATTTTATCCCCAAACAATTTTTGTTTTGTACATGAGCAAAAAAATATGACTAATTGGCATTCACTTCCCTGCATTTTCTCCAGGACTGTTGGTGTGTATCCAGTTATCTATTTTTCATGTGAGGTGTTATTTTTAAAAAACAAAACAGATTACTTGTCCATTCAAATTCTTTACATCTTTGAGAGGATTGTGTTTTTTTCTTTTTTTCTTTTTACATTTTTACATATAGCTTTCCTTGTCCCCTTCAGACAGAAAATGGCCATCACACAGACAATAATCCCCGGCCGCGGGTCAGCGAATGGGAAGTGATCCAGGAGTCAGGCATGAAGCTGAAGGAAGTCTATGGTTCTGGTTATACAGGCATCAAAAACCTGGGAAACAGCTGCTACCTTACTACAGTAATGCAGGTCCTCTTCAGCATCCCAGACTTCCAGAGGATGTGAGCAGTGTATTGTATTGTCAAGTTTTTTTTTTTCGTCTTTATATTGCCTTTACACATCACTGAAATACTTCATAACCATGTATTTTTCAGCTATCAATGAAATTTTGCGAATAAAAAATAATAATCCTACCCAATAACTAGTGCTTAAACAGCAAATATTGTGTTCAAAATTACACTGAAAATGATTTTTAAATGTTTATTCATGTTGATTGACAGAGGACATAAACAAAAAGCACAAAATCTAATGTCTTTTCTAGTATAACCCAGAGCAATATTAATAATATTATATAGCAATATTTTAAACCGTTAATTTACAATGAATTTTCATGAAATGGTTGTTATGCAGCCCATGTGTGGTTTGTGCAGTCATTAATGGTGATTTCTGATTTTATTACTCATTTCACAAAACTGAAACTTCATTTGTTTTAGTATCCCATGCATTGGTTGTGTGGCACCCCCTGTGCCCTATCTTAGGTCAGAGTGTAACTAATGTTTTGCTCTATAGGTATGTGGGTAATCTTCAGAGGATATTTGACTATTCACCTCTTGACCCCACCCAGGACTTTGCAACTCAAATGTAAGTGACTCCAGTGTTGCGTAATGCAATGCGGCGCTACATAAAAAAAGAGAAGGTGTTTTCCAGCTGTTGCTCAAAAGGACTGGAAAAAAGGACTGAAGCTTTTTTTTCCTTTTTTTTGTAGTGTTCTAATAGAACCAAATCTTGCCAGTGAATTTTAGTTAAGATGATAAATGATGTTGGGCATAAAATCTGGTTTATTTTGTCACATAAGCTAGTATGTTGCAAGAGGCCAGTGAGATGCCGTGGCCGTGATGATAGTAAATAGAGTCTTAGCCAGGCAGGCAATGGATATCAGCTATGTGTTTCATACTCTGAGGCATGCAGCCAGATAACATGTTTATATCTCTGTTAATATGGGCTAGTGCTTGTCAGCAAGAAATGGGTCATTAGGAAAGTTAATCTGTTTATTTGGCTGGGTGTTGTGTTGAATAATGACCCTCTCTTAAATGCATTTAAGGATGTGTAAATTCATTTTCCTGTTTCTTGGTAGGTAGGATTATCCTGAAAAATATTTTTACCTTGTATCCAGGTACTTAATAGGCATGCTACATGTGGATAAAGGTCATGATACTGAAGGAGAAACAGAAAACTCTTTCATGAGAAACATGAAGCCGTTGAGAAAAAAAACAACAGATTTACATTTATTAATGCCCAAAAGGAGTACTGAGGTTCTGCCACCAAATATTTGAGTTCATTAAATTTACATGTTGTGGGAAAGCCATGTAGTAATGTAAAATAAAAAAATAACAAAGAAGTTTTGAATAATTTGCAGGATAAAATAATCCATATTCATGGACTTGAGCTTTGGTGCAGCTCATCAGTTCATCTACTTTCTGACAAAAGCAGTTTTTGCTTCTTCACCTTTTAAGCTAGTTTTCTTCTGATTGGCTGCCCCACATAAACAGAAGGTTTGAACAGCAGGTGGGTGGGCCTTCTGTGCTTGCAGCCAGAGCGTGTGCCTGAGATTACCATATTTGGGATATTGCAGATATCTTACTGATCCAAAAGTGGAAAAACACCCCTGAAACAGATCATCTAGAGCAGTTTGAAGCCTGAGCTTCTGGCTCAAAGAGATTACTTTTACATAAGCTGACCTCATTATTCAATAAGGACAGCTGCCATTGTAACCGATATATACGACAGTAAAAACAATTAAATCACAACATGTCCCTTTTATATCAAATTCACTGCTTTTCTCTATCTATTTTTTAAATAAATATGAAGTAGTATACAGTTAGATGAAAAAATGTTATTCCTCCTTGATTCATTATAATACCAAACACATACACACTATAGGCTTACATGAATCTAATCTAATCACTTCTCTGGAGTCTCATTGTACATTTGAAAAGGATGTTGTACCAAAGAACTGATGTGCAGGAGATGAAGAAATATAAGTATTTAAAAGAAGATAGAAACTTTAAATGTATACATAATTATTTATTTTGTAGTGTGTTGTTTTAGTATATTGTTTTGTAGGGCTTGCCACTGCTACAGCTTTGTGAGACTGAAAACCCCAGGGTTGGCATGTTTGCTTTTACATGAGATGGCTTCCAGGTGTGTTATTTGAAGGTTTTGTAGTATTTTTTTTTCTTCCCTGACACCTGTGCACAGTTCCTTCAGGGTGAGCCATCCAAAACAACAACAATAATAACAAAAAAACAACCCCAGCAAGACTAAAATAAGACACTACTTTATGCTTATGTCTGTGTTTTTTGTCTGGCAGGGCTAAACTGGGACATGGACTGCTTTCAGGCCAGTACTCCAAACCACCCATGAAATCTGAGCTCATTGAACAGGTGATGAAAGAAGAATACAAGGTATTAAACTGGGTATGTCCAGCTTCCAAACTGGGTCCATAAGCAACAGAAACATGTTAATAATAAATGGTGGCAAAATGTATCTTTTTGAGTTTAGTTTTTAGCCACTCAGTTTTAAAAGTAGCTACAGATAAGAACAGCATAAAATCAGCACAACCTGGAAAATCACCATCTTCAGATCTGATTATATTGCATGATGATGGTGTTAGGTGATAGTACTATAAGGAGGGCAGTTTCTTATGTCTTCTTACAGATCCCACAGATTTCTTTATTGCTATTTAACCAATACTAAATGGGTATTACAAGACATCAAAAAGAGTTATGGCACCCTCGGCAGATTTAAAAAAAAAAAAAAAAAGGTCCTCAAAGGAGGGTCAGAGGGTGTGGTCACTGAACTTCAGACCACGCCCATCAAAATCTGCTTCTCAAGACTACTTAAACTATATAAAGCTTCATCAATATATCCTATTTTAGTTTATATAAAAAAACAAACAAACACAAGAAATGATTAAAATTAATTTATTTATTTTTGGGGGCCCACTTTCACTCATTAACAGAAATCCTCCCTAAAAGCAGGCATTGCCCACTCTGCACGGAAGATGAAGCTTTTCCAATCATCCAACACCATTATCATTTAATATAATCAGATTTGGAGATGGTGATTTCCCAAATGTGCTGATCTGATCTGGAGTTACTCTTGAAATATGTCATGCAATTCCTCTGTATTATTAATATGCCACAGGTTTTTGTTTTTGGAGCTTTTCAGAGGAATTAAGTTGAGTATATATACACTCAAATATTCTTGTGCCTTTTCCCCACCTACCCTTTTTTCCTTTTGTCTAAAATCTGTTGGCAGCAGTCCCAGCTGTAACACGTTTTGACCACAACAGCTCCAGGCACAGCTTTAATAGTTTGTGTTTTGCCTTTGAATTCCCCACATCACAGCTGGATATTACCACATGGTTAATTGTGCTGTTAACAGTTTAATTGATATGAATATTTATTCATGTGTTTTGTCTGTCGAAATTGAGAGCGCATAATTTGAAATGGTTGCTTTTTCAATGTAGTCCGCATCTGTCAGGAAATTAGAGGAGAAAAGGCATTAAAGCATAATGGGACCCAGCATTAGTTCTGTAAGCCCTGGGCTTCTTTTAAGCCTCACCAGCCACAGTAATTGATAGGATAGAGCTGTGATCCTGAGCTTCCTGCACACGTGATGGGGAAGTCATGATTGGACATATATTGACAGCTGGGGAGATATGGGGGAAGAGCTTGTGTTGGCATGCTGTGTTCAGCCTGTATTATGTCAGTGTCACCCATTACAATTACGTAGTCTCATCAAAGTGGCTTTTTAAATGTATTCCCCTGTCATTATATGATCTCGTGCTGGAGGCTGATGGTTTTCTTATGTGTTAGGACTTTTATTTTGCTTTATTGTAGGGAAAATATTGATTTTTGAAAAAAAAAAACACTTTGGGAAGTGCACTTATTTCTGGTAGAAGACAGAATGGCAGCAACATCTTTAAGCATCTGCTAATTTTATGGCAACTGCCAAATAATGAAATTTCCAGATTGCACTTTTTCCACCTTTAATTCTGTTTAACCAAATTGGTTATAGTTGTGTCTACTTTGCTCTTAAATGGATTATGTTATCTTCTGAATGAGCTAGGTTAGAAGTGTATGTTTTTTGCTTTGTGTTTGTGAGTATAATTTTATATGGCAGAAATGTTGAGGAACACTGATGAGGAGCACATGGAAAACATGCTTTTTCCTTGAGCACAGGGATGCAGACGTGTGTGTGTGTGTGTGTGTGTGTGTGTGTGTGGTGTGTGTGCGCGCGCAAACTAGCTTAAAGTTTGCCAGGTTTTCATAGCCGATTCTATAACTTTTATACATATAAAACTTTGAGCTGTAGCCCATATCTGTGTCTGTTCTGTTTTGTAGCATCATAGTTGTCCACTGGTGTTATTGCCATATTAGACAAAAATCACAGATTCCTTCGAAACACCTATAATTTCCACTCATGAATAGTCTCCGGTCTTGTGTTATACATCCCTCTGAGAAGGTTGAGTGTTCATGCATAGTCGGCGTGTGTGAGAGACACTATTTTATATAATTTATTTATTTTTTAAATTTCAGCATCAGCAGAAGGGATCTCTCCCCGAATGCTGAAGTCTCTGGTCAGCAGGGGACACCCAGAGTTTTCCTCCAGCAGACAACAAGATGCCCACGAATTCCTCCTGCACATGGTCAACCTGGTGGAGGTGAGTGAAGCCAGTGAGCAATTAATGTTAGTGTTAATGTATTCACATGTACACTCACTGGACACGTTATTAGTTACACCTATTCAGCTCTTCATTAATACAAATATCATAGTGAAGAGGACCTGCTGAAGTTCAAACAGTGAGCATCAGAATGGGAAAGGAAAGGTGATTTAAGTGACTTTGAATGTGGCATGGTTGTACCAGACAGGCCGCTGTCGCAGAAACTGCTGATCTACTGGGACTTTCCCACACAACCATCTCTGGGGTTTCCAGAGAATGGTCTGAAAAGAAAAAATATCCAGTAAGCAGCACTGGATATTTTCTGGGCAAAAATGCCTTGCTGATGTTAGAAATCAGAGGAGAATGGCCAGACTGAAGCTGATAGCAAGGCAACAGTAACTCAAATAGTCACTCGTTCTAACCAAAGTATGCAGAAGAGCATCTTTGAGCACACATCACCTTGTTGAGATGGGCTACAGCAGCAGCAGACCACACCAGGTGTCACTCCTGTCAACTGAGAGCAGGAAACTGAGACTGCAGTTCACACAGGCTCACTAAAATGGACAATAGAAGACTGGAAAAACTTTGTCTGCTCTTAGTTTCGATTTCCACTGTGACATTCAGTTGTTAGGGTCAGAATTTGGAGTAAACAACATGAAAGCATAGAGCCATCCTGCCTCATATCAACAGTTCAGCCTGCTGCTGGTGGTGTAATGGTGTGGGTGATTCTTGGCACACTTTACCCCCTTAGTACCGACTGAGCATCATTTAAAACCCTACCTGAGTATTGTTGCTGACAGTGTCCATCCCTTTATGACCACAGCTTACCTATTTTGTGATGGGTGCTTCCAGCAGGATCATGTACAATATCATAAAGCTCAAATTATCTCTCTTTTTTTTTAACATTAGAGTGAGTTCACTGTACTCACATGACCTCTACGGTCACCAGATCTCTGTCCAATAGAGCACCTTTGGGATGTGATGGAGTGGGAGATTCTCATCATGGATGTGCAGCTGACAAATCTGCAGCAACTGTGTGATGCTATTGTGTCAATATGGACCAAAATCTCTGAGGACTGTTTCCAGCACCTTGGTGTCACAAAGAACAAGTTCTGAAGGCAAAAGGGGTCCAATGCAGTATTAGCAAGCTATATCTAATGAAGTGTCTGGTGAGTGTATGACTGCTTAACAACTGTGTGTGTGTGTGTGTTTATGTAAATTCATAGATATAGTAGACCATAGAACATGTAGGTCTCTTGAATACTGTAAAACACCCGAAAGTGAAAAATTTGTTATCTCCAGATGACTGAAATGATTGTTAAATTATCAAAATAGTTGCAGGTTTTTTTTTTTTGTGGATCAATTTTTCAGCTCTATGGATCTAATGACTTGATGTATTTAGTCAGAGAGCAGTTAACACTAGAAATAAAAAGTAAAACTCACTTTTGCAAATCCATACCATTTTCACAAAATGGGAGGTATTGTGAGATGTGGCAGGTCTGACCGCTGACACACACAGGGACGGACAGTTTATTGGAGGGAGGTGAGGGGTGGGTGGGGGTTGTCTTTTTTTTTTTTTTTTTTTTTTAACTAAACACAGTGAACTGTCTCCCTGGTTGGTACATAAACATGGGGTGTGCTGAAATGTGTTTCTCAACCAGGATATATATATATAGCCCTGTGCTATCTGTTTCACAGTGTGGCCAGATAATGCTTCCTATTCTGCCTCACCCAGAAACATGGCCCGATGAGGACCCGATAGTCTGGACGTCAACAAAACATGCCGACAAGTCTCTCTAAGCCTCTATTGCTATTATTTTTTTGTACCTTTCTTATTATCTATAGAAATTTTTACCCATGTGTGTTTGAAACTTTTGTTTTACTCTCCACATTTCTTTAGTCTACTTGCTGCCTTCGACATGATTTTGTTGTTCATACATGGATAACCTGAAGAACATTGTCACTGTCAGCAGCATTTCGCCCCTAGTCTGTACCATCCTACATATATGGCCAAAGTAAAATTATAATTTGTGTATTCACGTAGCATCTTAGAATAGAAGGGCTGAGCTGCAGAAAGGCCTTGGCCATGCATTAATTTGCATCCTTCACCACTGCCTTCAAATAACCATAACTTCAATCACCCCTGCTGTTCATAAGCAGTGAGAGGATATGGAGCCAGTCGGTGATAATGATTAGTCTGCCCACTTTCCAAAAAAGATGCAGCTCTTTCCATTGAGGCGGTTTCTAAATTAAAGAGTCGCATCAGCATTTTGAATGGCTGTATTAAGAAATGTGGGTCAAACGGCAGTCGTGCTGAAGTCATTCCGAAAGACTGTAATAGACCACAGCAAAGACACTTATAGAAGGGGCTGCATTTCAAACTGTGAACTGTCATGTCACAGGACACTGAACACCTCCACTCTGCATGTATTAGATGATCAGTGATTACCTAGAACACATAACTGTTATCAAGAATTCATTTAACTCAATTAAAATTAAAATAGATTTTTGTTTAAGAAAAAATAGTTTATATGTTTCCTCAACTTTACTGTTGAGAAAAAAACATTTCATGTATGATCAGTCACAGCACGAGTCAGCATACACTGTGTAATAAAGCAGTTTGACTGTAATCAAAGTGACATCTGATTCTCTTATTGATGTTCACATTCAGCTTCTCTTGATGCTAAATGTTTGGGTTTCTGCAGAGGGACAGCGCAGGCTCAGAGAATCCAAGTGATGTGTTTCGCTTCCTGGTGGAGGAGCGAGTTCAGTGCTGCCAGACTCGTCGGGTGCGTTACACTCAGCGGGTTGACTACTGCATCCAGCTGCCTGCTCCCTTTGAGGCTGCCACCAATCGAGGTAAAGGAGCCCACACATGTTTACAGTGAGCTGCTGCATTTGAAGGCCACAATTGGTTGTGGTCACTACAACGGCATGATACTGAGCTCAGGTGGCAGCAGCTGCTGGGAGAATCAGCAGGACCTGCTCTCAGCAGGGAATGATGTTCGAGGCTAAAAACTGTGTTCTTCTGAGGGGATGCTTGCCTTTGAAAGTGGCTGCTTATGGTTTTGTATATGAGGTATAATTACACCTTCAAGGCTTGATATAAAGTGTTTTGTGACAAATTGTTTGTACTATTTAAATGTTGCTAAAATACAGGATGTGCAATGTTGCAGTATTGCATTTGGCAATAATTACTTTAAACAAAATGTGGTGGAGATGATAGTATTTGACTGAAGTAGTGTAGTTTTTATTAAAGGGTCTGCATTGATCTTAAATGCTACACTTACAAATACATTGACTTCAAAATACACTGGCTTAAGATCATTGCATTCACATCCCAGATTTTGCAGCTTCTAGCACCCTCAATTCTGAGAATGGTGAATATCATGAAAGTGACAAATTTTTGTCCATTACCAGAGGAGCTGCTTGCATATGAGGCCAAGTGTAAGGAAGCAGAAGAGAACATGCGCCCCCCTCCTGAACCGGTGAGAGCACGGATCCCTTTCACTGCTTGTCTGCAGGCCTTCACAGAGCCGGAAAATGTTCCTGACTTCTGGAGCTCGGCACTGCAGGCCAAGTCAGCTGGAGTCAAGTAAGCTAGGTCCACCTATTCTCAGGACCACTGTGTGCTACTGTTTTACCCAATATATTTAATAAAAAAAACAGCAATCTCTTAATGTTGAAGATGATTTTCTTTTGCAGAACTTCCCGATTTGCCTCGTTCCCAGAGTATCTAGTGGTGCAGATTAAGAAATTCACATTTGGAGTTGATTGGGTGCCGAAAAACTAGGTAACTACCATCTCACACTCTGATGATTGATTAGATTTAAAATGCCTTTCACTGGCCTCCACCAACATTGTGACTCAGTAATTTTAATTTTTACAAGTGCAATGTTGTTAACACACAGCAGAGGGCACCATTCAACTGCAGTTCACAAGACATAGTGGCAAATTTGTTGCCAGGTAGAGAAATGCTTTACCTGCACATTTCAACACATGGTTATAAATGTCTGAAGTTTAGTTCACAAATGGGGAAAAAGGGTCATTCACACATTTAGAAATTTATAGATGATATTTAGAAGTTTATCAGAGATCACTGTTCTTGCAGCTTTATTTCTCAGTTTTAGACTTTTATATCTGTCTGTTGTGCAGACTTGGGCATTGATGTTCCAGACTTCCTGGATCTGAGCCGGCTCCGAGCCACAGGGCTGCAGGCAGGTGAAGAAGAGCTGCCGGACCTAATGCCTCCTATTGTGTTACCTGAAGACACCAGAGGTATGACATCTGTGTCAGTGAAGATGTGATGAGAATAGGGAAGAGGATTTTTAGCCCATTTTAATCTATCAATTTGCTCTGCTCTTTATTCTTTTGTTTCATGTTGACAAATAAGCATCCGTGACACTTATTATATGTATATAAATGGCATATATTAGATGCTGCTCCATTTTTCTCACCCAGAATTCAGTGAGAAGGTTACAGGCTCTCATAAATTGCCTACATGGACCTACAGGCATATTAGTAGTCATGCATGAATTCTTGGGAAAAATGTAAAACGGCACTCTTAATTACTGCAGGCATTTTTGGCCCTTCATCTTAGATTTCACAGTCCGTTATTAATTTTAAAGGGCAGTGTTTTCCCAGAGCGCCTATCCTTTTGTTGTACTATTTAACCAGAAAGCCAAAAATATTTTCTTCACCCCATTTATGTACTAGAAACAGCTCAGTATATGAAATATGATTCAATCTATGTTTACCCTATAAAATAACTAATTGTTTCTTAAAGTATGTAAAGTATTGTTTAAAGCAGCTGCAGTACCCCTCATCCTTTTTGGTACATCTTTGGTATATTTGTGAGTCAAATGGTCTGTGAAATTGTCTCTAATATAATATTCTGCTCAAAGCCACCCAGATTACCTCCTAAGGGCATATTAAATGGAATCCCACAGGAAAGGCATGCTCAATCAATTACTGAAAAGTGTTTGTGTTCACACTGTGGCTAAGCCTAATAGGTTCTAATGATTTCATGAGATCCCCTTGTAATGCACTTCCCTCAGCTCAGGGAAAAGAAATACTTAAAGCTAGCTAGTTATAGCACTCAATAAAATATTGCCACTTTTCGAGAAACTTTTTTGCATTACACTGTTGGCTTAGCAAACATTAAAGACGGGGCACTTTAGCCTTTTTTTTTTTATATCTCCCCTCTTCCTAAAGGCCACAGCTACACTGCCCTCCTTTTTGTTTGTCTTTTGTCTCTCTCTGCTCTGTGATTGCAGTTTCCTTTCCTCCTTCTGTTGTAAAGTTCAGCTACATCAAGTTATTGCTGTCTTTCTTAATATTTTAGCAGATGTGAAGTACAGAGCATCCTGTAATGTTTAAAGCTCCAAACGCAAGCGGTGATGGGGTTGGTGGAGTACAGCAAAGACAGTAACATCTGAGAGCAGCCTTTGTTGTGCTTCACACATCGATAAACTTAGGAGATTTTTTTCTTTTTTTGGTTTTCATCAGCTGCATCTTAGAACAGGAAACTCACAAGATAAAAAGTTTGCACTTGCTTGTCTTAGTATGCCTAAATATTTTAGGACTGAACATAGTGTACTGTGCCTTCAGTCTGAAACCTTCAAGCAATCTGAATTGACTTCTCAGTGCAGCATCTACTTAGAAGTTTTCTGTATAGATATCCTGGAGGGCCACAGTAAAATCACTGCATAACAGTTTGCATAACTGTGTTTATACACAGTAAATCTGAGCTGGTAGAAGCATTTTAATCTCTATTCTGCACATCCCCTCTGTTGACTTCCCTTATGAGCTTGTATTTTAAGAGGTTAAAAACAACATTCCCTCTGTAAATCATGCAGTTAAAGCTGGGAAAATGAAAAAAGGTAAGAGGAGACGACACGCTGCATTCAGGACACTGTCAGATTTATTCATTTCACATTTATATGATGAGTTTTGTTGGCTGTAAATTAACCACTGGCCCGTTACTCCCCTGCTGAAATTCGCAGTGATTAATCGCTGGTCGTGCTTCTATCTCCAAAAGGCTTCGGTGATTCTTATTGATTTCATAGCATCACGCAAATGTGTTTTCCTGTACGCTGCTTGAAGCACATTATTTCTCATTGGTCTGTTTCTATCTATTCATTCAATTATTCCAGGCCATTTGGAAAATGGAAACAGAATTGTTTTTGTGCTTCCACTTTTCTTTTAGTAAAATACACACAACTAACTATTAGATGCTACACAGAATATATAAAAACATATTTCTGGTTTTGCTTATTTTTTGTTACTTACATTATCCACTTAAAATTATTAAACCCAATCAGCAATTTATATGAAACCATGGTGACAAATAGAAGAAGGCTACTCCAACTGACATTACTGGGTCAATATTTCCTTTCAAATACTTGATACACTAAAATTAGATAAACTGGATAAAACACAGCAACAGCCAGCTGGACTATAATTGCCAAAATGAGAGGAAAACAATGGAAAATGAACCAAAAACCACTGCTGTGGTGTTCTCGGGCCACATTTTGCACTGTGTGGGCATGACAACAAACCAGCAATGGTCTTTGTCTGCTTTGTTTGCACACCCAATGTTGTCATATTCATGTAGAAGTAATAGTGTATTCCAAATTACTGGTGAGAGCCACTGACAACATTTCAGGGTCCAAAAGAACACAGTTGGGCATCGCTTATTTGATTTATTTAGGGGTTCCCACCCTGGGTTTCATTGCGAGAGGGGACCTTTGTTTCTTCCCTTGATGTTTCTGTCTGCTTTTTTTTTTTTTTAATTAAATTATCCTTTTATAATAAAGGTTAAAATGTCCTAAAATAGTGTGAAAAGGAGAGATTGATTTACCAGCTGTGCAAAGTGCCCAAGGCCTCCTGAGTACCCAAAAACAAGAGAACTCAAAAGGTCTGGATTCATGATGTTGCAATAGATTTGTTTGATAAACTGTATCTTTGCTTGTGAATATTAATAGTCTTGTGACAGCTGAGAGATTTTCCAGGATATTGTCTTGGTTAATTATAGATGTTATCTGTACAAATATCTGAAAATCTTTTTACTCTCAAAATGTTAAATTACTCAATAATCAGCAGTAAATACAGAACCAGTTTGACTGTGCTGTCTCCTCCTCTTTCAGATAACTCCATGAGCTCATTGGACTGTAAGTATTTAATTTCTCTTTCCAGGTGTGCACTATGTTGAATAAAATTGTACCATTTCTATAAGTTATAACCATGGTAAATGTATTTTGGGCAGTGGTGATGAATGCTAGTGGGCTAAACCTCTGACCTACCTGAGCAGGTGCATGCAGCTGCTCTCTACTCCGAGACAAACTTCACTTTGCTGTGTAGCTCTGCTTGTTTTAGCCAGACTCATTTCTCTCCTTGATAAATCGTCCCTCGATAAAGATACTTCTCCAGACCTGAGTCTCCTCTGCTCTCTTTGTTTAATGAGTCCCAAAGAGGGAGTCTCCACAAATCTGTTTGGTTGTTTAGACTAAAGCCACTGGTACTGTTGAATCAGCAACTGTATATTTTAGTTATTGATGTTTGTTTGTTGTGTCTCCAGCTCCAGAAATAGACGAGGCAGCAGTGATGCAGCTGGCGGAGATGGGCTTTCCACTGGAGGCCTGCAGGAAGGCAGTGTACTACACAGGGAACATGGGCCCTGAGATGGCCTTCAACTGGATCATAGCCCACATGGAAGAGCCAGGTGAGGCAGTGTGACGGCATAACGCATGGAGACATTGCACTGAGGTACCTTGGGGGATATTTTGGTAGAGTGTGTACACTAAAACTGCACTCAACTTTGTTGAATACTTTTACAGTCCAAAGTTCTATAGAAACATCTTTATAAACTTTTCTTAAGTGCTTATCCAATACAGGGTTACGACAGGGCTGTAGCTTATCCTAGCAGAATGTGTGTTATAGAATATGTATTAGTTATTATTTGCTTTTTTCTCCTCACACATAAAATGTTAAATAAAAACACAATACAAAGGCAGTTTCTCCATAATATATCATAAATTACAATATATTGTGTTTGCAAATTATGATACAAATCATGGTTTGGAGCGTAGTGTTCCCATAATTAAGAAAAGTCTGTAATGTTTCCTTGACTGTGAGACTGCAGACTGTTCCTGTTCAAAAATAAATAACCAACATACCACTATTGTTAAACTGGTTGTAATTGCTGTAGCTGATCTGGCCTGTGTTCCCAGATATCACAGTCAGAACATGGTTCGGATCGTGAGGGCAATAATCTAAGAAGAGAAGCCCACGCGTCCCTCTCCATGGTTACCTCTTCCAGCTCATCTGGGGAGGACACCAAAACATTCCCCAGCCAACCAAGAGATGAATTCCCTCCAGCATTAAGATGAAAACACTTTTGTAATTTTCAGCAAAATGCTCTGAAAGAGCTTCAAAAATCCTGAAAAGATTGTGCAGTCTCATCCTTAACTGTAATTAGTGCTTGAAAAACTGTAAACATTCACAACGAGGGTCCAGTGAGCCAAAAATGTCAAGACAGCACAGTTGTAACAAGACACGAGTGTGGGGAGAGTGTTAAGTGAGAGTTGAGAGTCAAAGATCTAACTGTAATCCAGACAAACAAAAAATACGAGTGACAAAAAAACAGGACAGCTGCAGTGAAAACAGACTCGGTTGTACAAGTTTCACTTTTTAGATATTAGTCAGATCACATGTGATGCCCGTGTTGCATGTTTTTGTCCATAAATCAGCCAAAGGCATTTCTGCTGCAAGCAGTGTTGCTGTCAGAATGCATTACACAGACGGGCATGGCAAGTTTATTTGTTGGGGACCTTTTTAAACACAAAGGTAATTGAAAGTGAGAGACACATCACATCTCATGTTCTTCCATTACATGTACTGTATTCCTTTGTGTACTGCAGGTGTTCATCTGTTCTTCTCTGCATGCGAGATCATCTCTAGAAACTTTGTCAGGACTGACTTTGTGTCTTTGCGTTGAGATGTTCCCCTGAGGTGCTGACTCGTGTCACTTTTATTTCCCTCTGGAGAAGGGGAAATTAGAGCAGCCACCCGCCTCTTAGTTTTTAAATGGGCCTAAAATGGGCTGCATTCAGGCTCAATAACATCAGTAAAATGGTCCGTTCCTGCGTGCTGCACAAAGGTTCTTCTTGCTTTCTCATTAACATTATTTCAACTTATTTTTGTTTTACAACTAAACAGCTGTTCACTTGCTCATTTTAGATGCCGCAGTGAATATGGAAAAATGTCTGAAATGAGCTCAACTGAACAGGACCAGGGTTCACATAAACACCAAGAGAAGTTTGAGAGATTTAAACACAATTTGGTACTGCCATAGCTTAACATGCAGACATCTGCTCTTAAGTTCTATTCTTTTATTCCTCTGCCTGACAGAGCAGCATCTTTCTGAGGCATAAAAACAACTGTATAATAGGCAATCAGAAGGACACAAAACAAGGAGAATGAGATAGAGATGATAGTGGGAGATAAGTGGTACCCACTTTAATTTATGGTAAGGACAGTAATGAAGGCTGTGTTTATGGCCAACAGTAAGTAATTCTATTGGGAGTGTCCTTGTTCCTCGGTTGAGGGTCATTGTGCACCTTCAGCAAATATAAGTAAAAGTAAGAACTGCATTTGACTTAAAAATGGGGACCACGCTATTCTGAGTAGTTCCATTCTTTAAAAAGACTTTGTATGGAGGCAGTAATCGCAGTACAATTCATTTTAATTGTATTAATGTAGCTACAAGTTGAAACAGTGGTCAGCCCTTTTGTTATTCTCTACTGTATTACAGACAGAAACTCAAATATTCCCTTCAAGCAAGCACTTGGTGACAGTGCCTTGGGGAAAAACAAACTCTCTTTTAACAGGAAGAAACCTCTGGCAGTACCAGGCTCAGGGAGAGGCAGCCATCTGCTGCGATCAGTTGAGGTGGTGAGGGTAAAGTGAAAAGAGAAACATGGAGCATGGAGAGATGACAACAAACAATAACAGTGTGACAGTAAACACTGGGCTGGTTGGTGGAGCCAGTAAAAGCAGATGGTAAACATGCAGCGCTGGAGCCAGTGATACCTGCAGAAAGGGACGGGGAGAGGGAGGACAGAGAAGGGGAAAAAAACACTGACTATGAAAAAGGGAAGACACTAAGTTAATGATATATAACTGTGGCATACAAACTTGTGGAGACTGAAACAAAGTAGACAAGAGATATTTAGTACATCGTGGAGGACCCCAGACAGCCTAAATAAGGAATGATTCAGGATTAACTGTAGGCTTTTTCGAAGAGTTTCTAATCCTCCTCTTAAAGGTAGACAGGATGTCTGTTTCCCAAACCCAGACTGGGAGCTGACTTCACAGGAGAGGGACCAGATAGCTGAACTCCCATGCCTCCCATTCTGCTTTTGATAACTCTAGGAAACAACAACTAAGTCTGCACTCTCAGAATGAACTGCCAACAACAACAATGAGCTATGAGGTCTTTAAGATGTGATTGAACTTGGTCATGTGGGGCTTTGTATGTAATTTAAAAAAAAATCAATTCTGCATTTTACTGGGAGCCAGTGAAGAGAGGCTAGTATGGGAGAAATATGATCAACCTAGTTCCTGTTAGTACTCTGGCTGCAGCGTTTTGGCTTAATCTCATAATAAGGAATTAGAAAAATCTAGCTTAGAGGTAAAAAGATCCACTAAACTGTTGCACTTACAGAAGCTGCTCAGCCATGGAAACCCATGCCATGAAGTTCCCAATACACAGTTTCTTTGCTGATGTTAATGCCAACAACACAACACTGGATCAAAGATTAAGAGGTGTGGCCCCATACTCCTGTGATAGGCTGGTGACCTGTTCAGGGTTTACCTTGCCTTTCACCCTGTGACAGCTGGGATAGGCTCTAGCCCCCCTGCGATTTGGATAAGCGGAAGAGGATGGATGGATGACCAGTAACCTCTGTCCATATAGTGTATATTTCAACATCACTTTAAGATAAGAGGTGCCTAAATTTCACACAGAAAAGCAGTCCTAGAGACTTAAAGCAAGTTAAAGAAGATGTCATGTTCAGGAAATGGCCCAAGATTTCTAGCAGTAGTACTGAAGGATAAGTATACAGTGGTGTGAAAAAGTGTTTGCCCCCTTCCTCATTTCCTGTTTTTTTGCATGTTTGTCACACTTAAGTGTTTCGGAACATCAAACCAATTTAAACAATAGTCAAGGACAACACAAGTAAACACAAAATGCAATTTGTAAATGAAGGTGTTTATTATTAAAGGTGAAAAAAAATCCAAACCATCATGGCCCTGTGTGAAAAAGTGATTGCCCCCCTTGTTAAAACATACTATAACTGTGGTTTTTCACACCTGAGTTCAATTTCTCTAGCCACACCCAGGCCTGATTATTGCCACACCTGTTCTCAATCAAGACATCACTTAAATAGGAGCTGCCTGACACAGTAAGGTCCACCAGAAGATCCTTAAAAGCTACACATCATACCGAGATCCAAAGAAATTCAGGAACAATTGAGAAAGAAAGTAATTGAGATATATCAGTCTGGAAAGGGTTATAAAGCCATTTCCAAAGCTTTGGGAATCCAGCGAACCACAGTGAGAGCCATTATCCACAAATGGCGAAGACATGGAACAGTGGTGAACCTTCCCAGGAGTGGCCGGCCGCCCAAAATTACCCCAAGAGCGCAGCGACGACTCATCCAAGAGGTCACAAAAGACCCCACAACAACGTCCAAAGAACTGCAGGCCTCACTTGCCTCAGTTAAGGTCAGCGTTCATGCCTCCACCATCAGAAAAAGACTGGGCAAAAATGGCCTGCATGGCAGAGTTCCAAGGAGAAAACCACTGCTGAGCAAAAAGAACATTAAAGCTCGTCTCAATTTTTCCAAAACACATCTTGATGATCCCCAAGACTTTTGGGAAAACATTCTGTGGACCGATGAGACAAAAGTGGAACTCTTTGGAAGGGGTGTGTCCCATTACATCTGGCGTAAAAGGAACACTGCATTTCAGAAAAAGAACATTATACCAACAGTAAAATATGGTGGTGGTAGTGTGATGGTCTGGGGCTGTTTTGCTGCGTCAGGACCTGGAAGACTTGCTGTGATAAATGGAACTATGAATTCTGCTGTCTACCAAGAGATCCTGAAGGAGAATGTCCAACCATCTGTTCGTGTACTCGAGCTGAAACGAACTTGGGTTCTGCAGCAGGACAATGATCCTAAACACACCAGCAAGTCCACCACTGAATGGCTGAAGAAAAACAAAATGAAGACTTTGGAGTGGCCTAGCCAAAGTCCTGACCTGAATCCTATTGAGATGTTGTGGTATGACCTTAAAAAGGCCGTTCATGCTGGAAAACCCTCTAATGTAACTGAATTAGGACAATTCTGCAAAGATGAGTGGGCCAAAATTCCTCCAGAACGCTGTAAAAGCCTCATTGCAAGTTATCGCAAACGCTTGGTTGCAGTTGTTGCTGCTAAGGGTGGCCCAACCAGTTATTAGGTTTAGGGGGCAATCACTTTTTCACACAGGGCCATGATGGTTTGGATTTTTTTCACCTTTAATAATAAACACCTTCATTTACAAAGTGCATTTTGTGTTTACTTGTGTTGTCCTTGACTATTGTTTAAATTGGTTTGATGTTCCGAAACACTTAAGTGTGACAAACATGCAAAAAAACAGGAAATGAGGAAGGGGGCAAACACTTTTTCACACCACTGTATGCTATCCAGAGCAATTATCTGTACAGATAATGTTTGCAGTAGTGTTTTTGGTGCCAAGTACAATAAGTTAAGTTTAGTCTGAATTCAGAAAGTGGAACATTACAGGGCCACAGTCAGAGGTATGAACTTACCTTATTTGAAACCAGAGACAAAAGTGCAGTGCAGTGAGGTGACAAATGAAAGAAAAATGTCCTAGTAGGGTGAGTGGCCGCACTCTGCCGGAACAGATTTAATGCACCTTGGCACTGATTCTAAAAGTCTCTTTCTTCCTTTGTTGTAAAAGAAATTCTCAGTTTGTGTTTTGATGATGGAGGTATAGAGTGCAGTCTTACATATTGGTATAAAATCTCTCATGGCTCTTCTTTTCAGTTTAGAAATGGTGAATTTGAAGGTCATAGCATGTGAGTCACGTCATTTTCATAGTCCTCAAACGATTTGGAGACTCCTCGTGGTGGGATGGGGATGGGTATTGTCATCCAGGAAGAGACCATCATAGAATGGAAAAAGTTATGGGATGCTCTCAGTGTAGGGGTCAAAAGTTCAGGTTTTTCCTAATATTTGTTGCCTGTCTGAATCATCTTTGGATAAACACGACTCAGTTGTAGGTTTGAGTTAGCAGAGGCGCTAGCATCTTAACAGATGAACGCTCATTTTGTGTAGTGGTGTGCAGACTCCAGCATGCAAACTTGACTTTGACTTAAACAGTCCACAGGGTGCATTTGTATGTGTAGTTTCCAGTACAGAATCTGGGGTGCCTCCTACACACGTTCCTACAAGGATGGTTTGTTGTTTCTGTGTATGAAGTATTATAAGTGCCAATTAGTTATACAACACTCAAGCTATTTTTTTTTCTTTAATCAAACGTCTATGACCAAATTTGAACTTAAATAACCTAATTATCAGGAGGTGTTGTCAGCTTGAGATGTAGCAGGAATAATTAAAACAAAACATAACAAAACAGAAAGAAAGCTCTAGAATGTGCTACCTTTGACCTCCAAAACAGATATGTTTGATGATTGGGTTCAAAATAAATGGGAACATGCTGCATCATTATTTTTTTCCTTATTCTCTCCTCGCAGACTTTGCAGAACCGCTCACTCTGCCTTCCATGATTGATCCTGGTCCCTCTGCCAGTGACAGCCCCATGGGTGCCACCCCGCTGGGCAACTCACCCCCTGAGGAGAGCGTTGCCATCCTCACTTCAATGGGCTTCCCCCGCACTCACAGCATCCACGCACTCAAAGCCACGGTCAGTCTTCTGCCCACTATGTCCACAGTAGTTTTTCCAGCCACTGGCGCAAACACTTGTTTACAAGACATCTGATTATTATTTTCTGTCTCTGATTTTCTTCTGATTCTTTTTAATCACCCAACATTTCTTTGAGTTCATTGAATACCATTTTCCTGTGACTGAAGAGATCATCCGCTGGAGTGTTTGTTAGAGATAGGAGGAATTCATTTTGAATAAACACAAGGGAAACTGGGCAGCCTGTGTGGGCAGTGATGGTCAACCTGTCTGAACAAAAAGGTGATGCCTATTTCTCAGCCTGTTTAACATAGAATAGTTACATATCTATATAGAAATAAATCAGACCCGAGCAACAAAAACTCTGACAACAAAGAACCACCCACACGCTTTGGTGCCTCTGAGAGGTGCAGGGCAAAAACGCAACAGCTCTGACCGCCTGGCACCACAAATGTTGTTAGTTTAAAAAACAAGAGAAAAGAAACTCCACAAATTAGTAATTCATTGACTTATTATGGAACTAAAATGCATAAAATAAAGCAGTGTTTCCAGGATAGAATAAATATCTGGGGTGCCTCCTACACAATGCATAAAATGCATTGGGTGCCTGTGGCTCAGGAGGTAGAACAGGTCATCTACTAATCAAACACTTGGTAGTTAATCCCTGTCTGCTCCAGGCTGTGTGCCATAGTGTCCTTGGGCAAGATACTGAACCCTGAGTTGCTCTCTGATGCGTTCATCGGAGAGTGAATGTGTGTGAATGTTAGATAGAAAGCACTTAGAGATAGAAAAAAGTGCTTGTATGAATGGGTGAATGAAGACATGTTGTATAAAGTGCTTTGAGTGCTGAAAATAGAGTTAGAAAAGTGCCATATAAGAACCAGTCCATTTACCATAATAATCAGAAAAATACACCCTCTAAACCCCAAAGAAAATGGAACAGTTTAAAGTATCGGGAATTAAAAGTTAGCATAAAGCAGGGTGGTGTTTTTTAAAAAGAGGGCAAAGAGAAGGTGTGATGATGAAAATTAAGCTCTGTAAGCCATAAATGGGCTTGGCTGGCCTACTTGTTTACTTTCCAAACTGCAGATTTAATTGGTCTTACATGTCAGAGTGATTAAAGATTTCTTCTCTACAAGGTGTTTACAAGTAATCCCAGCAGCACATGAACACCTCTGCTAGTCTTTCAGGTTTAGGCACAATGCACGCCTCAATGACACATCAAGTAAATTTATCATCACATGGCGCAAATTCATTTTAAATGTATTCAAAGCATTGTGTGTGTGTATTTTTTTTAATGAGTCAAACATAATTTAGCTACGACAAATCTATCAGTTCCCCTGTTTTGGAAATGGCCTCTGATTCTCACATTTCATATTTCATATTTCAAACTGCACCCTCAGCAAAAATAGCTGGTTAGTCAGATGCACAAATAGACACCAGGCTTCCTTGTTTATCATTAGTAAGGCCTCTGAACTCCCTGCCTGCCATGATGTTCTTGAAGTAGGGGAAAAAAAAGAACATGGAGGGTAGATGTGTGAAACAAAGAGGGGGGGTCTCACAGCTTTGTTCATTAGTAGCCCAAAATTAGAAAAAAAAAGAAAAAAAAAGAGCTGCTTTTCAACCTCAGTGACCCAACAGAGAGAGACAGCAAAATCAGGCAGCTTAACTCAACATCCAAAACCTTCTCCCCACGTGCTCCTCACGCTGACATCCTCTAGGAATCACACCTCTATTTTGGATTAAAAGCAAACGTCCTCTGTGGAAAATGAGCACAGATGGATTGCTGTCACCTTCTCAGTAAATAATTGTTCATTTAACATGTTCCTGACCGTGTGACTGTTTTTTTTTTTTTTTTTATGAGGAGTTGGTTCAAGATGCACTGGAGTTGGAAAAAAACCATTGATGAAAAAAAGTTGATAAAATATGAAAAAAATCCTCAGCCTTGATTTTATTTCACATGCGTCCTGCGTGTGCGTCTTCCATTTGCTTATGTTTTCTGTTGCTGTCACTACTGTTGTACTCCAACTACTGTTGGTTTTTAGCATTTCAGTAAAGAATTTTTTATGTGTGCATGACAATAGATGATCCAACTGTAAAGATCCATCTATATGATTCCAGCTGTTAAGAGCAAATTTTATATTTCCACCGCTAACATATTTAAAAGGGGAACATTTGTATATTAGAATTCCAGGACTATTAAGGGCATTTTGGTTCTGAATGTCAGCGAGCTCACCATACTTGCGCTGCTTTTGGCATTTTACAGAACAATAATCTTGAACGAGCACTAGACTGGATCTTCACCCACCCAGAGGAGGAGGAGAGTGATGCCCTTTCAGACATGGCTGACACAGAGCCCAACGACAACGCGTTCTTCAACGCCAACTCGCACAGCGACTCCACGCTGTCCCCAGACAGAGACACGTCGGGCCCCCGAGTCAAAGACGGACCAGGACGTAAGTGACTCTACACGACTGATTTCACTTGCTGTAGCTGCCACTGGTCTAGCAGAAGCCTATTGGATGGATGGATGCAGTACATCCAAATTAACATTGGGTCTGTGTTGAAAAAGTGTCACAGGGCATTTTCTGCCCTTGTTCTATCTCAACACTGTGCGCTTCCACAGGCCATTTTAGCCTCAGTCAGGTCTGATTATGATGCCTGATATACCTGCGTGCTGCTGGGCACTGACCTGCAATGCCAGACCAATTCAAGGTGTAGCAACATCAAAAACTATTTAAATTCCTCGTTCATTTTATCACCATTTACATAAGAAAATATGTGCAGATATGTTGTTACACACTAAAGAGATTATTTTGGGGAGTCTGTTAGAAATGCAAATGCTTTGGTTTTTCATCATCTCTTCCTTCTTAAAAAAATAAATCAGCTATTTTTCAAAAAACATTTTTATTAAATAACTATAATTGGATAATTATCAATTTAATCAGTGTTTTGTTTATAATTTGTAGACTAAAAGCATTGCTGGCGATTATTTTAATATCGGTTGCTCATTCTATTTGTGAAAATAACTTTTATGTATTTATTTATTTAGGATATGAACTCTTTGCCTTCATCAGCCACATGGGAGCATCCACAATGTCTGGACATTATGTTTGTCACATCAAAAAGGAGGGGAGGTGAGCTGCGCACAGTGTCACTGATTGACATTAATTTAGTTTTTGTGTTTAATGTTGTGTTACAAAGCTGACAGCATCCAGGCTTCCCTGTCTTTCACAAAAACATCTGTTCTTTATTATGTTTTTCCCCCCATCACTCATCTTTTTACATTGACTGTGTACAGAATTATTATTATTATTATTAGTTCTATAATAATTTACTAGTCTGTCTGCTTGATTCTGAATAATTTAGCATATTTTCTTTTTAGACATTAAATCTTTTAACACATAGTCAGAATTGAGTGAAGTGACACTTTAAAAGCATTTTTCGCAAATTAATGTGCACTTTTCACCAAATGCTGTCCCGCACACAGGTGGGTGATCTACAACGACCACAAAGTGTGTTTGTCAGAAAGGCCTCCAAAGGACTTGGGGTACATCTACTTTTACCATCGACTGTCTAGCAGTTAAAATGAAGCTGCTGCTTGATGTACCCGGTGTCCTTTAAATAACCGCAGTCTTTCACCCAGAAGACTGGCAGACAACTGTAACAGCCTCAGTGGGAACGATGGAAATAACCTCTCCGACCAGCTGCTTGCCTTATTGTGATGTCATTCAGGAGCAACCAGGAACCCTGGTCAGAAAGGGGAAAGCAACATGCTTTTTGTGTTTTGTTATGCTTTAAATGTATATGTCAGTGTTTATGTTGAAAGGAAAAAGAAATTTCTTTACAGTGTTGATACAGAGGGATGTGTGCAATTTCTTCTTCTGGAGCGGTCTTTACACGAAACAATGACCCATATCAAATCAGTTGTTCCTCCTCCTTCTGCCTTCAGTTACTGTGCCGTTTTTTTTTTTTTCCAAAGTGGTGCATTTTATAAATGTGTATTTAAATAGCAGTGCTTCACTGCCAGCCCTGCTCTGAAACTGCAACAACACAAAAGAAAGTACTGTGCTGCTGGTGGCTTTGCATTCAGTTTTCTGATGCACGGATGTTTTTCATCCCGAGAAACTGGAAAGACACAAAGAGAGCATAGCACCTTTCAATACTGCAATCCCAAGTGCTTTACGTAAAACATAAAATGTATGAAGTGGAAGCGTAATTCACTAAGAATGATAGGGTTTTGGATTCTTTACAAAAAAAAGTCACTATGTCAGTTTCTGAGTGAAGGAGAGCACCAGGAAGGGGATAAATTTAACTAGACTGTGGTGAAACCTCCAATAACATTGGCTGAACAGTGGCTTAAAACGGCCTCGGTTATACTACGAGAATAATGTGTAAGTTTGTCACTTGTAATGAAAAACTTTCTACACCCTGATGCACTGGCTGAGCTCTCAAGAAAGACATGTCATTTCCTTCCCTGTTGCACTTTTTTGACTTTTTTTTGTGTACCTGAGTCAAACGGGCACTATAGTTGCCTACTACTTTTTGTAGTGGTCTGATATCTAAATCTAAATTTAGTCTAGACAAGCTTGTGCATAAAGATGGCTGTAGAGTCATCACTGTACACGGAGGTTATATGGTATCGTGTGCAAATCTGTTTTCAGTGAACATTTTGTATACATTCTTCTTTTTTTTTTTTGTCCAAAATGTAAAATATTTGCAAACTCAACATAACTTCAACTCTGCTGCACCTGGCTCACTTTGGTTATTTTATCACTCTGACAGATTCGGACTGTGACCCAGAAGTTAAAATGATTGTTGCCACTTTTTCAGGTCATGTAAGTCCTCTGAGTTTAAATGTTTTCCATGTCTAGAGCAATATGCACTATAACCAAATCTACTCTTGAACCTGCTGTGCGATAACAGCTCTACAGTGACCTGTAGCTCCTCTGAAATGTACAAGTATACACGGTACAGTGTTGAATGTATACATGCATGGTGCTCACTGCAAAAAAACCCCTCCTTTTCAGCTTTACTACTCAGAAATGACTGTAAAAGTACAGCTGGCCATTTGCTATTTAGTCATCATAGCCTCATGCTGGATTACCCACCAGCTCTGTACTATCCTCGCTTATCTACTCAGTATATTCATAACATAAAGGATGGATTAAACGGTATGCTCTTGTCAGATGCTTTTGACTGTCAGTATCTCAATACTTGGTTTCATGCCTACTTTTTATTCACAGTCGGGTTTCTAAAGTGCATGAAACAGAACTTGAAACTGGTTTTAGTTGCGGCATCTCAAAAAAGGCACTGTAATATTACCGTGCGATGAAACAGTCTGTTGCTCAGTAATGCACTTCTGGGAGCATATTTGAAAGTTAAATTAATTTCAATTTTGCAGTTAATCTTAATCTGTTTAAATTATTTAAAGCTCTCTTATTCAAAGGGAAGACATGCCATTGACAAATAAATTGGTGTTAAGAAAGGAAAAAGGAAAAAGTACAAAAAAGAGAGAAATTATGAATGCATTCACATAAATACCAAATTCATCAAATAAATCCATATTTCTGCAATACTCCCCTTTAACAACACTGCCTGGACTTCTCAGAGCAAATCTTCAGTTAAATCAAATCTTAGCCTCTTACATTTTACTTGATAAACTGCTGCAGTGTTTCTCATCTATGCATTGGGGAATGCGAAACATCTCTATGCAAGTCTTGTGTTTCTGCTCCTGGTCATCAGTGAATGGGTGACAAGCTTTTGCCTAATGATGGGAGGTTCTAAATGTTTTCTGTGCAATTCACTGAACCTCTCAGCGCCTTTTGTTCCTCTCTGGCTTTTTGCCATCTTTGTATTTCTGTCCTCTTGTTTCAGCTTTCCCTCCAGCTCGGTCTCCTGCGTTCTTCTCTACGTTGTTGAAACGTAATGGTTCAGTTTGTGGCAAAAAGGCTTTTTCACTGTCAGCATCTGAACTAGAGATTGACATTTAGTCATTTGGGTTGTAATATTGTACTCTTGTGAGCTTTATTCTCTCTTTTTCATTTAACTAAGTGTCAAAAAGGTTCTTCACCTGTTTCTAATCTTCTGCCTTTTTTTGCAAACAAGTTTGTGCCAGTTCTCTAGTTTTCGTTTCATAGTTCTCCTGAACTGATTATTTTAAGTTGACTTTTGTAATGTATGCGTTTATCCAAATATGGCTTAGGCGTATGTGAATAGAGTCATGGCAGTACAGTATACCCTGTGGCACTGTTTATGTATGATGTTTGGATAATTTAATAAACGACATCTTTGTTGAGACTTTGCTTCGTAATTTTGAACAGGAATTTGCGCTCGAGTTGACACTTTTTCAGAACAATAAAGACACATGAGTGTAGAATATATAACAACACTTTATTTTAAAAGATTACTTTTGTATTGTATGTTCCAAAGGTGCTAATGCTGTCCTCGTGATTATACAGGGAGAGTAATATGCATTATAGTAGGTTTTTCAATAAACGAGTGACTGTATATAAATTACATTGTTTCTAATTTCATCGATCAAAATATATTATTCATATATGTCCGATGCATTGGTAAATAAACCAGAACAAATAGTTGAGGAAGAAATGTACATATGCAATAATAACCTTAATGACTCCCAACCAGTGAAGCCGTCGTTTTATAATTGCTTTATGGAGTTTGAGAACTGGATATTTCATATCATGTCCCACTCTAATAGCACTAATCCTTTACATATACCAAAACTGAATAAAACATGAAATAAGTGGCTTAAGTATACATAAATGCAGTCAAAATTAATAAAAGTAAAGAAATTCAGTGAAATATAATAAGTATAATTTGACTATCCCTCTATCTTAGTGTCTTTTAAGGTTTTTATTCAGCTTTGCTATTTTTATTTCAGGGCTAATTTTTCATAATCATTGTTTTATTAGCATTAAGATTTATTTGTGCATCAAATATTCATCTGTTAAGACAAACATGGCAGAACCAAATATCTGCTTGCCATCAAAAGTCAGCATCTAATTGTTAACTGGATGAAATATACACTCATCAGACAGTTCATTAGGTACACCTTGCTACTACCTAGTTTGACTCCCTTTAGCCTTCAGAACTGCCTTAAATCTTAATAAATTCAATCTATAATAATTAATTCTTAATAGATTTAACAAGGTGCTGGAAACATCCCTCGGAGATTTTGGTCCATGTTGACATGATACCGTCACACAGTCGCTGCAGACTTGCCAGCTGCACATCTATGATGTGAATGTCCTTTTCCACCACATCCCAAAGGGGCTCTATTGGGTTGAGATCTGGAGACTGTGGAGGTCATTTGAGCACAGAGAACTCATTGTTGTGTTCAAGAAACCTGTTTGAGATGATCTGAGCTTTGTGACATGATGCATTACCCTGCTGGAAGCAGCCATGAGAAGATTGGTACACTGTGGTTATAAACAACACTCGGGTAGGCTGTGGTGTTTAAATGGTGCTAAGGGGCCCAAAGTGTAGCAAGAAAAATATCCTTTGCAACATTACACCACCGACAACCTGAACCATTGATACGAGGCAGAATGGATCCATGCTCTCATGTTGTTTATGCCAAATTATGACCCTACAATCTGAATGTCGCAGCAGAAATCAAGACTCATCAGATCAGGCAACATTTTAATCTTCTGTTGTCCAATTTTGGTGAGCTTGTGTGAATTGTAGCTTTAGTTCCCTGTGCTTAGCTGACAGGAGTGGAACACCTTGTGGTCTTCTGCTAATGTAGCGCATCTGCACAAGGTGAGATGCTCTTCTGTATACTCTGGTCATAACAAGACGCTGTTGCCTTTTTTGTATCAGCTTGAGGCACTCTGACCATTCTCCCCTGAAGTCTAACATCAGCAATGCATTTTTTCCCACAGAACTGCCGCTCAATGGCTATTTTCTGTAAACTCTACAGATGGTTGTGCGGGGAATCCCAGTAGATCAGCAATTTCTGAAACACTCAGACCAACCTGTCTGGCACCAACAACCATGCAAACCACGTTCAGAGTCACTTAAATCATCTTTCTTCCCATTCTGATGCTCAGTTTAAACTTCAGCAGGTTGTCTTAAATCCACTAAGTTACTAAATCCACTGAGTAACTGATTGATTGGCTGATCAGATCTTTGTGAGACATTAACGAACAGTTGAACAGGTGTACCTAATAAAGTAGTCAGTGAGTGTGTACGATTGGATTTTGTCTGTTTTTATCCATAAAATTCTACAATATACAGTTGTGATTACTTTAGGTCTCCACATTATAATGTATTGTGTGCAAATCTGTGTAAAAGCAGTGGCAAATATACTGAATTTAACTTTTGAACTTTTATTTCTACCATTTTTTAAAAAATCATTTACCAATTGCTCTACATCTTTTTCATATGAGCAGAACTAATGAAGTAGTGATTCCTGCAAACATTAAAACCTTAAATAGCTGTCAAAGGTCATCAAAGTCTACATAAAAACGTAAGGATAGGACAGACACTTAGGAATTGCATAATAACAGCTAGACAACTTTAGAGGTTGGGGTCATTGCAGTGGTTGCAAGTGTGTTCATAAATTGTAGAAGTAATAAATATAACATTTCTGCATAATATAACTATTATTATCCAGTTGATTAGCCAGTATTCAAGCTGAAGTATGTTTGGAGTGTGTTGTGCCTTACACTCATTTTTTGAGCCTTTCACACTAGATCATTCCATGCAAGAAAAAGCATCTTCTGTAGAATACATACTGATTATATACATCACTTTTTGTCAAGGTTGCAGAACTTAAAAGGGCATTGTAGAAATATTGCAAGGAAACTTCATGACATATTTCATTTTCTTGTGGTTGTGGGAGAGAAAGAAAGCACTTCGATGTATGTCATGCATACAAATAAAAACAGCATTTAAAGAAGAAGAAGAAAAAAAAGTATATAGGATCTAACATGCAATCAGCCTCAGTTTGTCCCACAGGCGCATGCGTTAGGCTAGGTCAGTTAACCTGAGAAGGTACAGTAGAAGGTTAAAAAATAGACAACGGCATCCTAACACAATACACTATGGAATGATGTACACAGTAGAAGTAGATTTTAGGCCAGCAATGTAAGGTCTTTAAAAAAAAATTAACCTGTGGTAAAGAGTGAGGGCCTGCAACCTCATAAGACAGTTAGAGTTGATTTTGTAAATCACAAGCACCTGGGAGGATAGGCAAGTTAGATGAGTGTTCTTATTTAAAAATGTGGGACTGCTACTGGCCTGAAGAATAGAGTAAATGCATTTTTCAACAATCTCTTAGGGACCTACTAAGGATAGACTGGGTTAACGGTTTAAAGAAAACTGATGGAGGATCGTCTCACATAACCATGATGAGACACCCGCTGGACTACCATGCTAGCTGCTCTGTGAGCCTAAGTAGAAAGTGGTGCTTTGAGTGAAATACAGCGCTCACTCTGACAATGCTAACATACTGATTCCTATGTCCACCGTCTTGCTGTAGTCTATTAAAATGCTAATAGCTAAATAGCTCTCAAAGTAGCTTGATGGAGGTTGATGGAGCTGTCACAAACTCCAAAATTATTTGGTCTCAAACGATTCTACCAGCCACCTGAAATTTTAATTTTTTGGGAGAGATGCTTGAAGCAAATTTCATGTCACCCCTTTTAGTCTGGGCCAAATTGGCAGACAGACCAACACTGCTACCCATGGAGCTACAAGCATGCCTAAATTAAACTTCCACAGTAATATAATGATAATCAAACATAAATCAAACATGAACTACTGGATATAAACCCAATTTGCTTCAGTAAAGGACACAGCTTGAAACTTTGCTTTTATCATGGTCCAGTCTCCCAGAATGAATACATTTGTGAATCCACCACCGCTTTGGCCTCATTGCCTTTGCCATTGTACAGCCCGCTGTCAGCCCCTCTGTGAGGCAGACTGTTAGTGGCATGCACATATGTGCTGTGTATTACTGGACTCCTCTTCTGTTCTTTGATGTATTCACGATGGTTGCCCGAAGAGAATCTGTGCCAACACTTTTTTAAGTATCTGGCAAGTAGAGCAACTGATATTTTTTTCATCTCATCTCAACAGTGCCATAAATTATTTTGTACCAGTGGCTAATGTATTAATGCAGCTATTCTGACAACAGCTTTCCAGCTATACAGTCGAATTTTTCTCGCAAAGGTCTGGACAAGTGCACATGAGGTGAGTTTCAAAGAGAACGCATGCGGTGGAAGAAAAGCTCAATATATGGCAGTGAATTTGGCGGATGCAACTAAGGTCAAAGACACAAGGTCAGCATACACAAGTTATAAAACAAGAAGGCCGCACTTCAGGTGGATCGTGTTTGTATGTGTCTATCAGTTTGGTTTCACTTTTTTTTTTTTTTTCCAGAATCACTGACCACTTTTCTTCCTCAGAGAACACTTGTTTTCATTTTGGTGGTTTCCTGATCAAACACTTCTTCTCATGCAGACCGTGACACCCACGCTGTACAGTTTGGAAGATGAATGGCTCTTGTAGCGGTCTCTGGTTCCGCCTGATAGCATTCTTTCCAAACCCAGAATCAACACTTCCTTTTGGTCAACAGAGGCAGACAGGGACCCACTAACAATTCAGAGTGGCAACATAAAACATGACCTTTTGCATAGGAGCTGACAATAAAAACCACTTTCTGCAGCACACCCAGACTGGCTGTGGACACGCCTGATAAACACCCGAGTGTGCTGAGCTATGCAGTACAGAAGATTATCTATCATTTACTCTGTTGCACAGCGAGGTACATGATATTCACTTCAGAGAGTGACTTTCAAACTAGCAGCAGTGATGCAAGTGAAGCTGTCAGCTAAAAAGTATGTCTAAGGAAAAGCTTTCTTTCTGGTGCAGGAGAATCACTGCATTTTATACAATCATATTTTCTGTAGATGCATAACGATCTCATGTTTCAAATGAATCTGATGTCATTTGAAGTATGCATTCTGCCCAAGCTTACATAAATATTAAAATCATGCCTTATGACTGAGGCAAACTGATTTAATTAAATGCACGAGCCTTGCTGCCTGTGGAGGAGCAGCGAAGGCAGCAGTGACTGCATTAAGAAATACATACAGAAAACAAATATAGTCAGCATAAATAAAAATCACTTCATAATGTGTACGGTGGTTGTTAGGACCTCTAAAGTCATCCCACAAATAGCAGAAGAAGATAAAAGAGATATTTTTAGACTTGTTAAGAATAAATTGTTTTCATATGCTAAAGTTTGAATAGACTAACGAGGGTTTTATAGATTGCTGTCGCCCAGCTTTTTTTCTTTTTTCTTCAGTCAGCTTAAAGGGAACAAAGAGGAGCTGGGAGCCAAAAAAAAAAATGAAAAAGAGAGAGAGAGAGAGAGAGAGAAAGAGAGAGGAAAAAACCTAGCAAAACAAAAATTTGTGGCTCATTTAGCTTTCAAGTTCAGAAGACAACAGTTATTTAGAGAAAATGAAACTAGTCTGAAAAATGGCTTAGTGTTTGTTTGTGTGTGCGTGTATGTGTTTTCATAAAAATAGTATAAATAAATATTGTTGGTCGCATGCTTTTGAGTAAGGCTTTACAAACTTGGCTTGCACATTCCACTTGGATTGAGGAAGTTATCTGTTTGTCTGAAGTGCAAAGGGAAAACTTCTAAAAGTATGTTAATTTTAAACAAGAATCCATTTATGAAAATGCTTATTCATGCAATATCATTATTTTCCATTGAAAGAGGATGAAAAGAAGCCAGGAACAGAATCTGGAGCTGCAGGTTATATGCTGCAGTCTTTGTCATTTGCTCACTAAATCCATCCTTCAGGAGAAAGAAACAATCTTGCGTCAAACATTTAGTTTTTTCTCCAAACCTCGGCTTTTCTTTGAAAACGGCCTGTGAGGGCTCCTCTATGAGACTCTTAAAAACCGTCTGTCTGCATGTCTGTCTGTCTCTCCTGGCTCAGCTCTGTTCCACTGGATGAGTCAGTTTTTAATTGATGTGTTCTCTAAGGCATTGCTCGTACAATCTTTGCCCGTCCTTGTGCTCTTCAGGGAAATCACAAATTACAGTGCAAATCCAACACAAAGCAGTCCCTTCAAACCCTTGAAAGAACCTGTCCCCAGAACTGCTCCGAGGTACTTGGGCGAAAAATATAATAGCTTTGACGACTGTAGTTAATTTGGACGTGCATAAAAACACACTGTTGTCTCTAACATCCATCAGTCCTTTCTGATGTGTGCACTTTGGGCTTTTGGCTGTTGGGTAGAAATCAGAGAGTGAGTGAAGGGGGAGATGTTAGGATCACTGCCTCCTGATCCTCATATGTCTAAGTTGAAGGCCCGCATGAGAAGATCCAAGTCACCAATATTTGCAGCCTGGAAGAGTTCAGGCTGGTCCATCATGGACAAAGCTATCCTCAAAGCCGCCCAGATATTTCCAGACATCACCTGGTGGGACTGCTGGCGACTCCGGCTTTTCCTCTGAAGACTTAAGGCAGTCAAGAAGTTACTGGCCGCCTCTCTGGGGAAGCAACAGTAAATGCAAGTCATTAGGTTGAAGGATAAAGAGGTGTTAAGTGCAACCCCCCCCAAAAGTTGGGGCACTGTAAAATGTAAATAAAAATTACTTAAACCCATATTTTATTCACAACAGAACACATACACACACATGTCAAATGTTTAAATGGAGAAATTGTACTATTTTGTGAAAAAAATTAGCTTATTTTGAATTTGAAAGATGGGCAGAGGTTCATGAATCTATGATAAAAAATAGATTCCACAATCTACAATCTGTGGAACAAGTATGTTGAGAAACAGAATAATGTTCACCAACATAAAATTGTGATGACTTTGAATTTCTCATCATCTACATCATCAAATATCATCAAAAGATTCAGAGAATCTGGAGAAATCTCTGCGTGCAAGAGACAAGGCCAAAAATCAATGTTGGATGCCAGTAATCTCTATTCCCTCAGGCTGCACTGCATTACAAACAGGTGTGATTCTGTCATGGAAATCACTGCACAGGCTCAGGAACGAAATCATTGTTGTACAATCCGCAAATGCAGGTTAAAGCTCTGTCATGCAAAGAAGAATCCATATGTCAACATGATTCAGAAACACTGCTGTCTTCTCTGGGCCAAAGCTCATTTATTTATATACTTTCAATATACTGAGGCAAAGTGAAAAACTGTTAAGTGGTGAGATGAATCAAAATTAGAACTTTTTATTTTTTTTGAAAACACAGAAGCCGCACCCTCTGGACTAAAGAGAAGAGGGACCATCCAGCTTGCTATGAGCGCTCAGTTCAAAAGTATTTCTGATGGTATGGGGGTGCATCAGTGCCTAGGGAACTGGCAGCTTGGACATCTGGGATGGCACTAACAGTGCTGAAAGGTGTATACAGGATTTAGAGCTACATATGCTCCCATCCAGACATTGCCTTTTTCAGGGAAGGCCTTGCATATTTCAGCAAGGCAATGTTAAACCACAATGTTAAACCACAGCCATGCTATTAACACAGCATGGCTTCATAGTAGAAGAGTCCGGGCACTGAAGTGGCCTACCTACAGTCCAGACCTTTCACCAACTGAAAACATTTGGAGCATCATGAAATGAAAAATAAAGAAACAAAACAAAGACCCGGAACTGTGGAGCAGCAAGACAAGAACTGGACAACATTCCTCTCCTGAAGGTCCATCAGCTGCTCTCCTCGGTTCCCAGACATTTGCAGACTGTTGTTAAAAGAAGAAGGGATGATACACAGTGGTAAATATAAGATAAGTAATCCCTTTATTATGATGGGGAAATTCTGTATATGGTCCTGTCCCAATGTTTTTGAGATATGCTGCTGCCGTCAAGTTCAAAATTACCTTATTTTTTTCTTAAAATTGTACATTTGCTCATTTTAAACATCTAACTTGTTTTTTTTTTGTCTACTATAAATGAAATATGGTTTTTTTATAAGATTTTCAAATCATTGCATTCTGTTTAAATTTACATTTTACACAGCAATTCCAGCTTTTTTGGAATTGGGCTGGCATAAGTGTCATATATAAACCATGAATTTATGGATCTCAGTGGTGGGTAATTAAAATAATAATACTGTCACAAGGGTGTTCCTATTAGCTGACTAGCATTTTAACTGTTAGTTTGCTAGACACTGCAGCCAAATTCAACAAAATATCCTGTGGATGGTCTGCACACAGTGTAACACTATTTTTGTCAGGTGGGATGGAGAAAAGGTTTTCCGCTTTGCTGCAACTGTATGGAGATTGAAGCAGCTTAAATAGCATGCCCTGTATGACAGGCCACAGAGCCAACCTCAGCTGGTAAAGCTGGCAGGTCAGCAGATCTCATTGCCAACCCACACCAGCTGATGGCTGATCTGCACATCCTATTGATTAGATCTTATCTATCAATAGGATGAGATCAGCTGATGTGCCAACTTTACCAGCTGAGGTTGGCTCTGTGGCCTGTCACAAAAAAAACAATATAACAAACTTTCTGACTCTATGATTGCACTTTATCATGGGAACTCAACAATACCAGCAGAACTCTGCAAGAACTCTCGAACAAATGTCTCATCTACCAAACAAACTGGAAAACACCTGTGTGCACGGAGGTATGCATGACCTTTAAACTAAGGCAAATTTAAAGTTACCTTAATTTGCAGGGAGCTTATAGAATTAGTCCTGAAGTCTATGCTATTTATTCACTTCAGCACAGTGACTGCTTTTTATTGTAAATGATTGGGTGTGGCTATATCTTGATTTGTGCCTGTGTCATATTTCTAGTAATATACTGCTTCTTAGAAGTAGTTTTGCATTGTTTAAATGTGAACATTTTCTGTTTGTGGCTAAGCATTTGCCTTTCGGATGTTGTCTGGCAGGTACATTCTAATAATTTTGAATTATGAATGCGCACGGTTGGGTATCACAACTGCCATGAGCTGAATTTGTATGTGCTGATAGTATTCTGCTCAACACACTAGATAAATGATTCATGAGAAGAGATCATGTACACTAAGTCGCAAATTCTGTGATTTAATTTAGAGCTGCAATAATAAATCTATCAACAAAAAATTCATCAGCCACATTTTCATTTTTAGGCCAACATCCTCTGGCTGCAGGTTTCTCAGTGGGAAGATTTTATGCTTTTCTTTGGCGTGATACTTACAGTATGATAAGATATTATCTGACTGCTTTCACATATTATCTCTGTGCATTGTCTCACTTCAATTGTTAACCTTTTTGACCTTTACTTTGGGTACTACACTTATTAATTCTACTCCACTGCATCATACCACAAGAATCTAAATGCTATCCCACTCTCATATTGCCCCAGATTGCTCACCTGTGTGCCCCCAGGTTAATACAGCTGATGCCCAGGTTGTAGCGGGACCGGATAAACCCTGGCTGCAGCTCCAGGGCTCTCGTGTAAGCCTCCACCGCTTCCTCACTTCGATCTCCATTCGCCAGCGTGGCCCCGAGGCGGTTCCACAGTAAGTAGTCCTGGATAGAGCATAAGTAGTGGGTTGATTGAGGAATAGGAAATGCCAGATGGTGAGGGTCTATTGTCCGCCTAAATAACCCACATACTCAAGAGTTGCATCCTGTGATTTAGTCTAATTTAAAACTCATCAGTAGTATCACTTCAATTATTATTTAATTATTCAAGTCTTATAAATGCTGTCCACCTTTTATAGACCTGAAAAAGCAGTTAGCAGTGTTTTTAACACAACTGATGGAATAAATAGAGGTGGATAATCTGGGGTGCTATGCATCACTTGGCTTTGCATCTGCAGGGAGAGGATGACAGAGCTGTGTTTCATCAGCATGTTTTTTGTTTTGTTTTGTCTTTTGGAAACCCAACTAACAAGGGAGTGTTCTGGAGCATTACACAGCTCCCTGGTTAAAAGTAACTCAACAAGGGCAATTTAAGGATAGCTAAGTTACATCACAAAGGATGTCCTTGCTGTTGTTTCCCACCTGCAGGTAGACAGGCACATACAGAGGTCATGGTCTGTTACAGGAATCCTTCATCTCTGGCTAAGCCCAGCAGCAGGGTATAATTATCTCCCTTTGTGTTCAGAGCTATTTTTTTCAGCAGGGGAGCAGATATTACCAAGTCAAATGTGGGAGGCTAGATTTAACAGTGAGTAATATTCATGCCGGCCTGGGACAGTGCTGGTAGGACAGAGGTTGATTTGCATAAAGGAAATGGGAGAAAAGTTTTTCTTTGTATTTATGTGCATGTCCATTTTATTTTTTTGCATGTCTGTGCATTCTAGTGGAGTAAATATGAATGCATCTAAGGCCTTTCCAAGTGGTCTGTGTAATTTTGTGTGTGTGTGTGTGTGTGTGTGTGTGTGTGTGCTTGCTGGATCACAAGCAAGTGTGTATGTGTGCCAGTCAAGAGTTCACGAGGCCAGATTTGGCAGCTCGACAGTTCACATATTGCTGTGACAGTTTGGTGTGCCTTGCTACATCTGTTTGTGCAAGCTCTCCCTTGATATTTGTGGCTCATTCTCGCCATGCTTCAGGCTTTCATGTCTGCTGCGTGTGTTTGGCAGTCTGCTTTTTACAGTACATAACAGGACACATTATTAGGTACATCTTGCTAATACTGGCTTGGACCTCCTTTTGCCTTCAGAACTGCCTTAATTCTTAATGACATAGGTTCATCTAAGTGCTGGAAACATTCCTCAGGGATTTGAGTTCATATTGACACGATGGCATCATTGCTGCATGCTGCAGACCTGTCAACTGTACACCCATGATGCAAATCTCCCATATCCACTAGATCCCAAAGGCACATATTGGACTGAGGAGGTGACTGTGGCCTCAGGTGAGGCCATTTGAGTACAGCGAACTCTTTTTCATGCTCAAGTAACTAGTTTGAGATATTTCGAGCATTGTGAAATGGTGCGTTATCTTGCTGGAAGCAGCCATCAGAAGATGGGTACACTGTGGTCATAAAGGGATGGACATGGCCAGCAACGACACTCAGGTAGGCTGTGGTGTTTAAACAATGCTCAGTTGGTACTAAGGGGCCCAAAGTGTGCCAAGAAACCATCCCTAATACCATCAGAGTACCACCAGCCCGAACTACTGATACGAGGCAGGATGGACCCATGCTTTCATTTTGTTTATGCCAAATTCTGACCCTACCTGAATGTCACAGCAGAAATTGAGATTCATCAAACATTTTTCTAATCTTCAACTGTCAATGGCTGGTAACCCATGTGAACTGTAGCATCAGTTTCTTATTCTTAGCTGACAGGAATGGCACTTGATGTGGTCTTTTGTAGCCCATCTGCTTCAAGGCTCAACATGTGCAGTCAGAGATGCTTTTCTGTGCACATTGGTTGTAATGAGTGGCCAGTTACTGTTGCTTAGCTCGGAGCATTCTGATCATTATCCTCTGACATCAACAAGGTATTTTTACCCAGAGAACTGTTGCTCACTGGACTTTTGTTTCTTCTTTGGACCATTCTCTGTAAACCCTAAAGATGGTTGTATAGGAAAATCCCAGTAGATCAGCATTTTCTGAAATCCTCAGCCCAGCTTGTCTGGCCCCAACAACCACGCCACATTCAACATCACTTAAATATATTTTCTTCCCCATGCCAGTGCTCAGTTTGAACCTCAGTAGGTTGTCTTCGCTGTACCTACAAATGGATTGAGTAGCTGCCATATGACTAGCTGATTAGATTTTTGCATTAATGATCAATTTAACAGGTAATGTTATGAAATGAAGTGGCTGGTGAGGGTATAGCTTGGTGTCAGAAGTAATTCCTTCTTGGCAAAAGTGAGTGCATATTTATTTTTAAATCATTAGTTCTCTGTAGATTTGCAAAGGATAGCTGATTTCCTCCCATATTTCATGTAATTTTATGTTTTGCTTGAAAATGACATGAGTGACAGGCATAATTCTAGCTGCCAAAATATTTGATATAAGATTTAATGTTCCTTTAATGTTCTGAAGACAAATACTGTGAAGCAGAATCATATCTGATGATCATATCTTAAAATATTTATATGACTACATTTGCCTTTCTGTTTTTTTTTTTTTTTTGGCCTGTCATGTCCGGCATTTTATGCAATCAGAATGATGGTCCAATTGCGTTGCTGCTGCCAAACATATTTGCTTTTACAACAAGAGCTCTATAAGTTTCTATAGGCTATTCTTGTTGTTTATATTTTATTTCATTTATTCTTGCCAGACCTGACAGGCAGGAAGAAGAGGAAAGAAAAGATGGGGGGGGGGATACAGAAAAGAAAGAAAGGAGGAGAAAAACAGATAGGGGCACATACATATACACCTATGAATACATGCAT
>JAMQGT020015348.1:0-47460 GCA_024447675.2 Pterophyllum scalare | reverse complement strand
GAATATATACGTAACTAAAGTTCAAGGTATGATAACCACTGATTGCATAACTGGTTATTTGCCTGTAGTTGCAATCAAGGTAGCCTACATACCAACAGCCAGGTACTCTTGGGGGTCCCGGGTGATGCCAAAGTGTACGAACCGATGCAGTACGAAGGCTGTATGTACACAAAACATGGCAATAGTGGAGGATTTCAGGTTTCCAAAAGTCGCTGATGTCACCGGGAAAAGTTGCTAAATTTGCCGCTAGTCGCTTTTTTCCAATAACAACTTTATTATGTAATAGAATATAACAAACAAGACATAATGCACATGACGTATGTACATAATGTCAGAAAACTAGCCAAAAAACTAGCCAGGGGGAGCCAAAAACAATAATAACAATGAGAACAAATTAACAGTCACAAGACTATTTAAAACAAAAAAAAATAAAAAAATTGTGCACGCTGTGACATATATGCCAAAAAGCATCATGTAAAAGAAAAGTAAATAAATAAGTAAAAGGAAGAATAAAAACTTTAGGACAACAGTTTGTCCACAACCCCAAGTTGGGAACAAGCCCATATTGTCGTTTCTGATTTTCTATTAGTTGAATTTCTGATTGTAACTAAGTAATGCTTAATTCAATCAGAAAAACAGAGAAAGCTGGCTTTCTTCTCAAAACTTTGCATTTTTGTATGTGAAATTTAGCTTTAATAATTAATAATTTGATAAATAAAACCTTTGGATTCATCTTGCCACTTTGTTGAAACCCAAATAGGACCTGTTCCCAATACAATTGAAAGCTTGCTGATATTTTTGAGTCCACATAGTTACAAAAATGTTGCCAAAATCCTTTAGAGTGAGGACACTTCTAGAACAGATGAGTAATAGATTCTGGGAAAATGTCACAGAATGTACAGTCTTAGCCTTTAGAATTAGAGGGTCAAAATTTAGAGAGCTTTTTCTTTTCTGATCCTTTGTAATGGTTATGCCTAAATAGATGACCTCATCTTTTACTGGTATGCCTTCAATTGAGGATTTGGAGCAGTCCTTAACTTATTTCACATTTTTTTAAGGTTAAGATAAAGACCAGAGGCTTTAGAAAAAGAGCTAATTTCCTTGATGGCTAAGGGGATTTGGTTCTCGTCCTTTAAAAATAAGGTAGTATCATCTGCCAGTTGAGTTAGCATGACCACTTTATCAGCAACAGAGATCCCTTTTAGAGGACCAGTTTTAATATAATCGGCCGGAAGCTGAGCTAATAAAAGGAGGAGACAGGACACTCTTGTCTCATTCCTCTACAAATGCTAAATCTAGGAGAGGAGTCATTTCTTAGTTTGATGGAGCTGTTATTATTTTGGTAAAAGGTTCTGACAATAGAAATAAAGGTTTTCAAAATCCAAAAAAATAAAGGTCATGTTCTACCGTATCAAATATTTTATAAAAGTCTAAGAATAAAATAAAGCCATTATTGTGAACAAAATCGGGGTAATCTAAAATGTCCAAAATGAGTTTTATAATTTTTGTGATATGCCTATTTTTCATAAAACCAGATTGGGTTTCATCAATAATTGAGTGTAGGACTGATTTTAGTCTTTTAGCAACAGCTAAAGCAAATATTTTGTAATGACTATTAAGAAGACATATGGCACGCCAATTATCCAAGAGTAAAGGATCTCTTTTAGGTTTTAGTGTTAGCTTGGTTAATCCCTGGGTGAAGGTTGTTGGGAGGAAGCCATTTTCTATACTTTTAAGTGAAAACCATCACAAGAAAAGGGGCAAGGTCAAAAGAAAAGAGTCTATAAAATTCAGCACTTAGTCCATTGATCCCGGGGGACTTGTTGATTTTGAGATGCGAGATAGCATCTAAAGATTTCCTGTAAGGAAATTGGCTCATCACAGTGTTTCTGTTCAGAATTAGAGATTGGTTTAACTGTCAGATTGGTCAACAGGGCATTAACTGAAGCTTGGCAGAGGTTGGAATGATACATGGTTTCATAAAAGGAACTACAATATCTAGCTATGTCATCAGGGTCATCTATAACAGAGTTGTTAATCTTTAGTCTGGAAATAGAGTTAATGACAGAATTGTGTTTTTCTAGGTTAAAAAAGTAATGGGTGTTTTGTTCTCCCTCTTCTAGCCACTTTCTTCTTGATTGGTTCAGTCCACTGTCTATATTGAAGATGGGCCAATGGGCTGCCCCCTCTAAATTGTGGGCCGTCTATTAGAAAAAAAAAGGGAAGAAAAAAAAAATCCAACAACATCGGCCCCTGAGGACTGTCGGCAAACCGGGCAAATGCCTGGTACACCAGATTCCCAGTTCAGCCCTGCCTAGGGACCCCCTTGAAGTTAAATGGCTGCAAAGCCACATGCTACAGGGTGATTTGGGCATCAGCATCTTTCATGCGGTCCGAGCAGAGGGTGAATTTGCATCCCAGGAAATAACCGAGGGTGTAGACTCCTTCTCTACAGTGTTGTAGCGTGACTCTCGCTCTGATTATTGGTGGCTGATGTGCAGTGCTGGGTGGCTGCAGTGGCAGCAGTTTTATTGTGCTGAGGATGCACCTGCCTGCTGCCCAAATGGTACCCCAGATACTGTACTTCCCTCCCTCCAACCGCACACTTTTTTGGTTTAACGATGAGCTCAGCCTGCCAGTACTGTGGCCACCCGCTGCACATGCTCTGCCTTGCTTTGTTAGATACACGTGGCCATGGCTGTTCACTTCATTAGTTCCATGTGGGTAACTGCACCTCCACTGTGGTTTGTGAATGATGGGAAGGTTTTCTGATTCACTGACACTGAAGCTTGTTGGGTTTGGGACAACATCACGCCAAACAAGGGTAAAGTACGGGGGGGGGGGTCATTACAGCTCCCAGGAGAGAAAGTGGAACTTTACTGTGAAAGGTGGTCAGGTTCAAATAGGAAGTGACTTGAGTTTGTTCCTCAGGAGCATAATCTATGCCTTCCTGACCAGAGGGCGACCCATACCGCTGCTCATCGTCGCTTCCTCCGTCATCTTCTGCTCACTCAATGGCTTCCTGCAGGGACACTTCCTGCTGCACTGCTTTCACTTTGAGGACACCTGGCTGACACATGCCCGCCTCACTGCAGGTGAGTCACAGCTTTATTCACCAATCATAAAGAGCCTCTGCCACCATTATACTGAAAATGTTCAGCCTCTAAGGATTGTGGGTAATGTAGTTTTCAGTGGGTATTTCTTCAGAGAACCCAGAAGACAGCAGAGTTCAGTTTTGTTGTAACACTGTATACACATACGGGTCAGAATACTAGAAATCCTTCAGTCCAGCACTATGACCTCTGTACCTGTAATATGTCAGAAAAGTGGAGCAGTGGTAGACTGGACCTGGAGCTGGTTTGGATGACTGTGGCTTAAGGATTATTCACAATTATCAACATTTTCCGAAGCGTACAAACTGTACGCCAGGGGGAAGAGGGTTACCACCCAACGTATGCTTTTCAAATAGTTAGAAAATGTCAGTCAGAACTATGTAAATTGAGCACTGCTGTCTGAGCGCCAGTGCCCGAGGCATCCACTTTCGTTTACTTGTACACCACTGCACTACTGCGTGGTCTGCAGTGATATGGCCTCTGGTCTGGCAGATCAGTTAAAAGGCCTCATTGAATTCTCTAAAATAGGACATCATCGATTCACAAAAAGACTCTACTGACGATATTCGGCAGGAACAAGTTGTGAGTGCGGTGCAGCAGGTGTGGAAAGCAGACAAAGCTGCCGGAGATGAATTCAACAGGGAACTGGAAGTATTGTTCCAAAAAGCTGAATCAAAAATTGAAATCTTACACAATAAACCACAGAAAATGGTGCCGAAGCAAGGTCCGTGCAATACCATAATGTATGAAAGGATGCAGTACGAGCGCTGTACGTACACAAAAGATGGCGACAGTAGAGTTTTCAGGTTTCCTGTGTTGTGTCAAAAAGTGATTGTGTAGAATGTGGTGCACAGGATTTATGAAGGGCTTATATATAAAATCAAGATATGACTTGTTTTCTCCTGGGGTTGCTGTTGGCCCTGGGGGAGGGGTGTCCGCTTGCCCCTGCTTCAGAGGGTGGGTGGATGTGGATGAATGTGTGTCTTTGTTCAATTGTCACAGTCTTTATCTTTGTTTGTGGGTGTATATGGGTGGGTGAATGCGTGTGTGTGTGTGTGTGTGTGTGTGTGTGTGTGTGTGTGTGTTTGTGTGTGTGCACGCGCATGTATGGCTGGACCTGGTCTGGACCTTGTTGTGCCTTGTCTCCTTGCTGCTCCTCGCTGGTCGTTCCTGTGCCCCCTGCCCCACTGAGTTGTGGGTGCCTTGGGGTTCCGGAGCGGGGCTGGATATTCTGGTGTGGGTAGTGGCCTGCTCCCCTGGGGTTGAGGTTCGGGGCGGCTTTGGCCTCTTTGGTGTGTGAGTGTGTGGGGGGGGGGCTGCGGGGTGTTGGGCACCTCTCGGGATCCTGGGGCCCTGGGGTCCTTGCCCCTCGGCTGGAGGGGCTTCATCTGGGACCTCCCTCTCCCGTCTGCTGTGGTGGGCATGGGGCTGGCATTGTAGTGTGGCCAATGGGTCTTCAGTACTCTTGATGGGTTGCGGATAGCCCAGGTGTCCTGGATCTTCCTCGATCCGTCTTGGGCTTCTGGTGGGCGGAGCTGCAGCTTTCCACCCTCGTTAGTAAGTACATTTCATGACATGTACACAGACAATCATGCTTACTCATGCAAGCACGGTATACAGTGCCTTGCAAAAGTATTCGGCCCCCTTGAGCTTTTCAACCTTTTGCCACATTTCAAGCTTCAAACATAAAGATATAAAATTAAAAATTTTTCTGAAGACTCAACAACAAGTGGGACACAGTTGTGAAGTAGAATGAAATTTATTGGATGTGTCAAACTTTTTTAACAAATAAAAAACTGAAAAGTGTGGCGTGCAATATTATTCGGCCCCTTTACTTTCAGTGCAGCAAACTCACTCCAGAAGTTCAGTGAGGATCTCTGAATGATCCAATGTTGTCCCAAATGACTGCTGATGATAAATAGAATCCACCTGTGTGTAATCAAGTCTCCGTATAAATGCACCTGCTCTATGATAGTCTCAGGGTTCTGTTCCAAGTGCAGAGAGCATCATGAAGACCAAGGAACACACCAGGCAGGTCCGAGATACTGTTGTGGAGAAGTTTAAAGCCGGATTTGGATACAAAAAGATTTCCCAAGCTTTAAAGATCTCAAGGAGCACTGTGCAAGCAATCATATTGAAATGGAAGGAGTATCAGACCACTGCAAATCTACCAAGACCCGGTCGTCCCTCTAAACTTTCTTCTCAAACAAGGAGAAGACTGATCAGAGATGCAGCCAAGAGGTACGGGAACGGGAGGTGGCTGCTGGTCTGCACCTTCATGCTGCACTACTTCCATAGGTCAGAATTCAAAGTCTTAAAACAGCATCCGAGTTTGTGTGAGTCTGACGAAAGTTTGACATCCACCTGCTGAAGGACGAAAGTGTGTGAGTGTGCGGGTTACGGTTAGAGCACTGCACAAGGAGGGCAAGACACAAAAGGTCATTGCTAAAGAGGATGGCTGTTCACAGAGCTCTGTGTCCAAGCACATTAATAGAGAGGAGAAGGGAAGGAAAAGATGTGGTAGAAAAAAGTGTACAAGCAATAGGGATAACAGCACCCTGGAGAGGATTGTGAAACAAAAGCCATTCAAAAATGTGTTGGAGATTCACAAAGAGTGGACTGCAGCTGGAGTCAGTGCTTCAAGAACCACCACACACAGACGTATGCAGACATGGGTTTCAGCTGTCGCAGTCCACGTGTCAAGCCACTCTTGAACAAGAGACAGCATCAGAAGCGTCTCGCCTGGGCTAAAGACAAAAAGGACTGGACTGCTGCTGAGTGCTCCAAAGTTATGTTCTCTGATCAAAGTCAATTTGGCATTTCCTCCTCTGTCATTCCAACCCCCTGCATGTCCTCTTTCACTGCATCCACGAACCTCCTCTGAGGTCTTCCTCTTTTCCTCTTGCCTGCAGCTCCTGTATATCCCCCTCCCTCTATGGCATATGTCCAAACCATCTCAGCATCTGAACTGTCCCTCCAATGGACTCTTTTTCTAATCCTGTCCATCCTCCTCACTCCCAGTGAGGATCTGAGAATCTTCAGCTCTGACACCTCTGGCTCAGTCTCCTGTCACTGTGTCAGACCACCGTCTCCAAACCGTCCATCACAGTAGGTCTCGCTACCATCCTGTAAACACTTACAAATGATGGATGGTAAATACATACTTAGACATAGTTACCTAGGAAACCAGGCCCAAAATGACCAACCATCAGCTACAAAGTCACGTGTGGACAGAGATTTAGGGTGTGTGTGATTTTTAGCTTTAAATTAAACTCAGTTTCCTGTTTTTGTATTTGAAGGTTTCTTTGCGTTTGTACTCGGTATGATCATCAACATCCACAGCGACCACATCCTGCGCAGCCTGAGGAAACCTGGAGAGGTCATCTACAGAATCCCCCACGGTACGCCAGACTCAGAATGATCTATTAATGTTTTATTCAGTGTGACCCAAGCTGAGCTGATGAGACCTTTCCCATCAGGAGGTTGGGGCAGAGAGGTGTTTTCCTACAGATTCTGCAGGATATTGCCCTCTGCTGGCACTTGAACATTTGCGTCAGTTTCCATCATCTGAGATCATACATCCAAAAATTAGTGTCTCAGGGGCCAGTCAGTGTCTGCGGACAACTGTACAGCAGCAACAAGGGAAGAGATGCCACCTAGTGGTGGCATTCAACAGCTACAAGTTAAATATTCACAGTGTTGCACTTAAAGCAGCAAAGCGCAAAGATCTCCCCGATGTGTTGAAGGCCCCAGCCTGTGGGCGGACCTCCTCCTCTGTGGTTTCCTGTTAAGCTGCTGCTGTCTGTGTTTCAGGAGGAATGTTTGAGTTTGTATCTGGGGCGAACTTCTTTGGCGAGATCGTGGAGTGGTGTGGTTACGCTGTGGCTGTCTGGTCTTTCCCAGCCTTCGCCTTTGCTTTCTTCACCATCTGCTCGATTGGGCCCAGAGCCTACATGCACCACAGGTAATCTGCCTCAAGTTCTGCTCCAGACTTTGTAGTGTGTGCAGTGCAGTGATGTCCTCTTTTTTTTATTTTTTGGCTATAAACCCAAAGTCAATCATACATGATGAAGAAAGCTGAACCCATGAGAAGTGAAATGACTGAAACTATACTGCTGTGTGTCTGCAGAGATTACCAGCAGAGGTTCAAGGACTACCCTCGCTCCAGGAAAGCCGTCATCCCCTTCATACTGTGACCTGAGGTCAGCAGACTTTGGAGACTTTAATCGTCACCAGTTTCCAGTAAAACTCTAATCTGAAGTTCTTCACTAGCATTACTATTTTTTTAATCCAATATTATATTATTATATTATAGTGCATTGATTTAATCCCCTCTGATCATATTTCACAGTTTTTCTCAGATAATGATGTATAAATATTCTCGTTGATGATTCTGGGATGTAACGTTTAAAAGATAGGCTTCTCATTTGTTAGCTAAAGGTACACGCCCACCTGTGCTGGTGTGACCCCTCCCCCTTGCCTCAGGACTCACCTCAGGACTCACCTTGAAGTCAGCTTTACTGTCAGGTCTGCTTTATGTACAGGATGCACACAGGCTCTCACCTATACTGATTTCACCTGCTGACTCCAAATCTGAAAGGTCCCATTCTGTAGTTATGAAGCTTCATGAGTGTACATCCTACAGCTAGGATGAGTGTACAGAAGCATTTAAGAAATGTTTGGTCTCCAGAAAAGTGAAACCAAAAGAAGTGAAGAAGGTGTTTGTGTCAGTGCTTGAGCTCAACAGGAAACTGAAGCAGCTGACTCAGCAGCGTGGGAAGCATTTATGCAGGTTGTTTCTTGGCAGTCTCAGAGCAGAGGATTATGGATAGCATGCTGAAGCATATCAGCTCATGAGAGCCAGAATGTCCCTGAAGATGCACTCAGCTGTGAGCATGGGGGAAGAGTTGATCAAGATGTAAAAGTGATGGAAGACCGATATGAGGGAAAGGTGAATCTGAGTACTGTTGGTTCTTACAGAGATTGATGTGCAGTACAAGCACAAAAGCGAGTGCCCCAAACACTTTTAACCTTGTTTTATTTTGAATTTCAGACATTGTGTTGATGTATTATATTAATATTCAAAAGTGTAAAGATGTCAGTGATGTCTGATGTGCAGCTTTAAATTTCATGTCTGAAATTCCCAGCAGCACATGGATGGAGGTGATGAGGTGCTCTGAGAGCTTCAGCTAAAGTGGTGCTTTTCACTCAGGCAGTTTATCTTTGCTCATTCAAACAGAAGCACTGAGTCACTGAAGGGAAGCTTTATTTAAAATACAAAAACTGAGAACACACCCTGAGAACAGGAAGGAAAAATCACAAAGCTAAAGCTTCAAAGTTAAACAGGAAGTAAGAGCTAACAGTGAAGATGGAGGAGAAAACAGGAAACAAGCAGGAACAAAAGAGACTAACATACAGCTCCATGACACTGAGCCAAAACTCTGAGCTGGGTGATTTACTGGCTTTAGAGGTATGAAACAAGCCAGCTCAAGATGAAGGCACGAACCTGAACCTCATGCTCTCATTTTTACAGCTATTTTTAAAGTGATGTTAAAAAAAAAAGTGTGAATGCATTTTCATTTTCTTTTGTAATAATAAAAAAATAATAATTTTAAATAATTTAAACTGGTTTCAAATGTCCTTTGTTTTTAACGCATGCTATAATAATATCAGGAAAAAAAACTGATCTGTGGACCACTCAGAGGTACCCGGTGACCCCGCAGAGGAGCCCGACCCTTAGTTTGCTAACCAGTTGATAATGTTCAATCATTAAACTTCGAGACTCTGAAACATGCTGAGTTTTGATTAAAATTTTTTTTAATGTTTTATTTGTTTTCATGGCATTTTTAGAGTTAAATAAAATATTCATTGCAGCAGGAGGAGAAACTGTTTGCTTTACGAATGACTTCAAATCTTTTTTTGTTATTTAAAATGGTTTTGAATAAAACCGCAAAACATGTTTTAATTTCAGCTTCTCATTTTTTAAAGCCTGTTTTATTTTGTTTGCGCTCTTCCTGAGCTATTTGTATGCTCTTTGTGAAATATAAAATTAAATAAAATAGAGAAAACAATTATGAATCATACCGTTTGAAAACACTTTTTTTTTAAAAATAATTGAACGTTTTTTTTTGTTTTTTGTTTTTTTTTGTCCTCTGGCTTTTATTTTGAAGTGTAGCTGTAGACCGGGGCCGGATCCACAACAAACATGGCGGACGGTAGGTTGATTATGGGCCATTGATCGCATTTTTCGCAGTTTTTTGTTGTAATTCATGTTCTTTGTTATACATTTTTTGTTTGATTAAATTGTTTAATGAACAATTTCAGCCGCAGCGGTCGCCTTCGCCTGCTGGTGACGCTTATTTTGTGTAAATGAGCCGGGATTGTAGCGCTAAGCTAGCGCATCGCCGAAAGCAGCGCGGCGTAGATTTCGGTGAAACGCGACGGAGCTTCGGCACCGTTAACGTCGTTCTGCCGTTTCACGTAAACGCAGCCCGGGATAAACGGCCTGAACCAGCGCTGTGCTCTTCAGGCTTTGCCTTAAAAAGAAAGAAGTTCGGGTATTTAGCTCTGACGGCGATAAATCCTGAAACGAATTAGCAGAGGTACCGTTTAAAATTAATTTAAACCAAACTCTGTTTAAAAACCGACCATTTCTGCGGTCCTCCACTTCTCTGCGTCTAAACAGGTGGTTTTATACATGTTTCTTTTCTCTGGGACTTTTTATGAAATCAGCATCAAACACAGAGAGATATTTGAGTTTCTTTGCGCCAAACTTCTTTCAAAAATCAATTACTTTACGCTCATTAGGTTTACCTAAAAGCATAGAGGGAGATCCCTTCATGTTGAGCTGAAACTGTGAGTTTATCCATCTGTTAATCAAATCTGTGATCTCCTGTGACTCAAACACGTCTGTCATCAGGATGCTCAGTATTTCCTTTACTCAGCAGCTGTAATTCATATAAATCTGATTAGATTTAGTGTTCAGTGTGTAAAAGTACTTAAAGCCTTCGTTTGACCTTGGCTCAGGGTTACCTGCTAATTGGAAGGTTGGTGGTTCAGTCCCTGGCTGCTCCAGTCTGTGTACCAAAATGTCATTGTCCTTGCCTTCATTGTGAATGTTTGGTGGAAAGCAAGTGTGAATGAATATAAATGGCGTTGAGCGCCATGGAAAAGTGGCGTATAAGAAGACGTCCATTTACCCTTCAGACTCGTTTCTGTGAACTCACAAAACAAATAAGTTGTTTGTGTTTCAGATCACACAGAGGCAGAGCAGTCCATGGAGGGACACACACCTGTGAGTAACACACACATACACACACACACAGGTGTGTTCAGTCTGTGACATCCGTTCTCTGATCAAATTGTTTAAACGGAAATCCTCCTGCAGGTTTCTGAAAACCCGCATGCAGAGTATGGCCTGACAGACAACATCCAGGTAACATACACACACACACACAGAGTCCTGTGCTTTAAGTGAACCTCGCTGCAATCCCAGCATGCTTTGCTGCTGCTCCTCAGAGGACAGTAGAGAACGAGAAGGCGAGCACGGAGAAGATGTCGAAGCAGAAGGTGGACCTGCAGGCGCTGCCGACCCGAGCGTACCTGGACCAGACGGTGGTCCCCATCCTACTGCAGGGCCTGTCGGTGCTCGCCAAGGAAAGGTCCGAACATGCACACGCATACAGAGTATCACAGCAGTTCATCCAAATCTCCTGATTTGTGTCCCTGTGCAGTTTTTTCTCCCTTGGCTTTCCCTCTCGCTCACTCTCATACTATGTTTACACCGCCAAGGTGCCAGTGCTGGTGTCGGTTTCAATGAACCGGCAAAATGCTTAAGAACAAGCCTGCATTTCCACCGCGCTTTGTGAACTGATCTTTTATATATGAAGTGTAAAGAAAACTTTACATCGAGATGGCAGAATCATGATCTTATGCCGCTTGCGTCATGAGTTCTTGGTTCCAGACCAGCTAGCTTGCAGGGCCCGAGTTGAACCCGTTTTTCGGCTGAGCACCGAGTGCATTCACGGTGGAAAAACCTCTGAACGGTTCAAATATTGGCACCAGCACCAGAACCCGGGTGGTGGAAAAAGGACCTCAGTGGCTGCACCGCCATGCAGGTTCAACACATCCAGGATATCTACCTGTTGTTATCTCACTTCACTTAACCTAACATGAGCTGTCAGGATCAGAGCTCACACAAAGCTGGTTATCAACTCAGTAAATCAATCTAGGGCTTATCTGTCTTAACTGTAAGTGAAGTGAAGTGTTCAGACGAAGGAGGTGGCGTTTCTAGCTTCTGACCAATTAGAAACAAGGACGTGTACTGGCAGCAGAGCAGCTGATTTCACAAAGAAATAAAAATGTAGAAAAATCTGAAGAGTTCAAACACAGTGAAAGCGGCAGAGTGAGCGTGTGAGAGGCTTTTCACACTGGAAAGAGCTGCTGCATTAACAAAGTTTATTTGAAGACTAATGGAGGATTAGCCTGTTTCACAGGCACAGACGTGCCCTACTTTCAGGCAGGGAGAACAGAGAACTGACTTAAAGCAGAAGGAAATGAGGAATAAAGTGTCTTTGTTTATGGCTGGACTCAAGAATTTGAAGCTGCTTTTGCTGTATTCTGCAATATAAAACCGCCTACTTTCAAAAGAGATCTCTGGAAGGAAACGATCAGAAAAGCGGGTGAGAACACGACTCATACCAAAACTACGAAAGGAGCCACAGTGAAATCTTCCTAATGCGTGGCAGGGAAACTGTGCTGAGTTCTTGTAAGAATGGGAGCTGGTCTCCATGTTCACATGAAAGTGTGCTGCTGTGCACTTAGTGGATCTCCTGTTGTACAGAAGACTCTCGCTGGTGCCTAGAATACACAAGGATCTCTGGACCAACATCTCCTGATTCTTACTGCACCAGCTGAGAAGGGAGTGATGGAGCACTGCATTACTTGGTCTCTTCCTCCTCAGATTTGGCTGCTTCTGCACCGCACTGCTGTCTACCCCAGCAAATTCTCTAGAAGAGGAAATGACCTCCTTTTGGGAGAAGGGCTTTGGTGTTGCTCCTCCCCATTGATGTCCTGCTTTATCTCCCACACCATCAATGAGTCTCCATTACGGTCTTTTGTCCTTACAGTTGAGCATTCACAGAAGACGGATGGTGGGGCTGCTCTCCTCTGCCAGGAGAATCGATGTCTTCTGCTTCTCTTGAAGTAGGTGTTTTGCGGTGGGAAAATGTAGTAATTCCTTAGTCCTTGGCAGCCTCAAAACAGTGGGCGACTTGAGTGCTGGCTGAGATTGTGGGGTGTAGCGTGTGGGCGTGGCATTTCTAATGCAGGAATCTACCCAGTTCAGAAACAGCAGCCATTCTGCATCATCAGTAACTAAAAACAAACACTTGTTAGCGAGCTGCTGTTCCTCCAACAGCTCGTTTGCTGTTCTTGTTTGCAGCACGCGAGACGCCGGATGCCGCTCATCAGTGATAAAACGGCGGGTTACCTGTTAGAGCGATTGCACCTGCTTTCTTCAGCAGTTCCAAAACTGTGTTTTTGGTCTTGTTGCAGAGTGTGGGAATCACTGCGTCGGTAAAAATATCTCCCAGGTGGGACGTTGTCTCAGCACCAAAGTGCACAGTGCAACATGAAAGCTGGTGGTGGTTCTCAGCGACTGAATACGGATGCAAGTCCTCTGCAATAAAAGCTGCAGTAGTTTGTTTGGCATCTTGGATGAGGCTTGTTCGATGGTGCTCTGGTTGTCGGCTGCGTCTCTCTCCTCCAGGTGGAAACGCGGTTCATCACGTTTGGTGTGATTCCAGAATATCGTTTTAATTTGACAGTTTTAGTGAGGCTTTTGTCCAGGTCCTTTTCCCCTTCAGCTTCCTAGAAGCTGGAGTGCTTCCATACGACGTCTGTCACCATAGTAACAGATCTGAGTCTGGACTGCAGCCCGCCTGTGGCGAAGGATGGTGCGCTCTGCAGGAAGCGTTTCTCTGAAGAAACAGATTTGACTTTGTTTGCATTATTAAAAACTGTCACAGATTTCTTATCACTGTTAAAACGCCACTAAAACCTGATGAAACGCCTCTAGTGAAGTTTTTCCTGTCTTTTCTTTCAGACCTCCGAACCCGATCGAATATCTGGCTGCGTTCCTGCTGAAGAACAAATCCCAGTTTGAGGAGAGAAATTAAAGACTCGTCAAGTAGAAACTCATTTCTGTTCGTTCACAAACTGTTTTCGTTGTTTTTTTTTTAAAATGAGAAATAAAGGACATGATAGAGGAGCCGTCTTCTGGGCTTTTATTATGCAAGGATGATTCTGCTCTTTGGTGCCCCTGGTGGTGGAAAATATTTTTAAATAACTGATCTTGTTTTTTAAAAAATTTTTAATAAAGGTAAAAAAGAATTTAAGATTTATTTTAGGATCTCTGAGGAATTTTTTTTCTTTTTTAAATAATAAAAAAAAATATTTTGACTTTAAAGTCATGAAACAATTTTCTAAATATAAGGTATAAATATTACGTTTATGTCTTAAATTTATAATATATTAAATATTTGTGAAAATTAAGTTTATGAATTTTTTTTTGTCCAGAAAATAATTTTCATTATAAGAAGGAAAACATTGAATATGAGACAGGAAACCAAAATCAGGAGCCAAATGAGGCTAAAAGCTCAGATTGTAACAAACTTTATTATTTAGCTCACTGCACAGCTTTGACTTTATTGTATAAAAATGAAGAATTCAAATGTTTAAATAAAAATTGAATCCTTCAAAATGCACAGAGACCTGTACAGGTAGCGTTAAAGCCAGGATCCCAGCTGTACGGGGGCCCGGCAGCCCACAGGTTAAGTTTTGGATGTTTTTATTTGAATCCAGGAAAATCAAACAGAAATATATTAAATATATAAAAAGCTTCCATAATATTAAAGTTATAATTGGTATAATCAGTTTTCAACAGTCAGTTTAAAAGCAGCAGCTTTTTTAAAATCTCAGCTTCTGTTCCTTTAAATCTTTCAGACTTTAACACCTGGTTTATGCTCGCTCTCACACACAGATGAGGTCACAGCTGCAGGTGCACGCTGTCATTTCGGCTTGGCGTGCATGAGCAGGTCAGTCTGTACCGCCAGCATGTGAGCTCAGATTCCCACATTTTACTGATGATTTCTGAAAATTATTTCTTTCCTTTTGACGTCTTCTACATGTGGAGGTTCTTTGAGTGGCACCACCCATGTGTCAGGAGAAGACTGCTGCGACTGGCTGCCAATAAAAACACTGATCAGGCTGTGATTATGTCACAGTTGGAGCATGATGCAATCAAAGCAGCGACAATAGACCAGACATCAGACAGCCTAAACACCTTCTTAAAAAAATAAAAATCCAGCTATTTAATTCCTGTCTGCACAGGAAGTGCGGAAGTGTCTCTGAACACTGATTCTTCTCCTGTCCCATATCTCCTGTTCCAGCACTGGACATTCATAGTAAACATGAAGTTTCAATCTTTTACACTCTGGGATCTGGATGACATCACTGAGATGGGCAAAGCCCCACCCACTTCATTCTGTTTACAAAAGCAGCCAATCAGGAAAACGCCAGCTTAAACAAGGGCGGAGCTAAAACGGTTTGTTTCAGACAGGATGACCTGAGGGCTGTACCGAGGCCCAGCGTGAGATAAAGAAGGATTATTATGGATTGGGAATCATGCAAAACTGCTCTGGCAGCATCTAAAAATGAAAACATGAAGTTGGAGCAGAATTGTTGCAGCTTTAATTAAAAAGGGGTTAACAGTGTGAACTTTACTCTTTCCAGCCGTCCTCGTGGTTCTGCTTTGGCCCGTCACTCAGCTGACCAATAAAAAGCCAGAACAGGTGTGTGCAGTGTATAATCTACAGTCAGGTTCTCAGGCAGCTTCTGAACTTTTTCCTACAACTCTGGGATTTATTTATGTCAGTTTATCCAGATATGAAACATCCTGCTGAACTCTGGAGACTTCATTCATTTCCCTGAACAAAGCTCCATGATAATCACATCTGAGATGTCATTAATGCTAAAAAATGAATCACTGCAGCTCTAAATTACTGCTGTGTGTTTGGAGAAAATCCCTGTTAACCGTAAGTTAATTGTATATTTGGATAAAACATTTATACGTGTTTTAGTGTTTTAAAAAGAAAGAAACTGCATCATTGTACTGGTGACTTATGGAGGCCCAAAGAGTCAAATATTAATCAGTAAAAATGCACATTGAATGACATGAAAGTAAAATCCTGTTTGTAGACTTTTATCTCGCCCCTTTGGATTCATTTAATGTCATTCATTATTTTTTGTTCTCCTGGGTCATGTAAATCCACATCATTTTAATACCAAACTCTCTGTGGCTCCGTGTCACTGCCCTGAAGTGCGTCACACAAGGTGAGCTTGTCTGTCAGTTAACAATGCAGGCAACTTTGAGCCCTAAAGTGTCATCAGGTCACATGACCCACTCAGACATCCCACCTGTTTCCTGAAGTCAGAACAGCAATTAGCTTAAATCAGAAAATAATGACAGTGACATGACAAAGACTACACACAGGGTTTAAGGCTGAGCTTTCCAATAAGTTTTCTGTCAGCAGGTGAGCCGATTTAGAAACACACCCGAGAAGAAACAAGCAGGCAACAGCCACGCCCAGCTTCTGTAATCTCTTACATCACTTCCTGTGGTTTGAGGATCAGCACAGGAAACAATCTTTGTGTGTTACATCAACAAAAAGGCAGCAGTCCAGCAGGAGCACGAAGAGACGGATAACAAAGACGTAAACAGGGAAGGTGAGGTGGGCGGAGCTTCATCTCAGATGTAAAACTGGTGAGCGGCCAGGTTGTCCATGAAGGGCTGAACCAGGAAGTCTGTGGAGAAGTAGAAGACGAGGCCGAAGGTGATGGAGATGGGCAGTGCCGGCAGAGCTTTCTTAAAGATGGCCAGCAGCAGCAGAGTGAGGCACAGACCCTGAGTGAGGCACAGGTGGGGCACAGGTGAGGCACAGTGGATTCAAACGGTCTCAGTTAAACACAAGTTCAGTTCATGTGTCTGTTTTTATTTATCTGTGGATTTCTGGTCACATTTTGTTTTATTTCACGAACATTAAAGCATACGAAGGAAACACATCTGAAGACTAAAACATCATTTTAATAAATAACTTCTCACAGTCGAGCTTTTTTATTAAACTCCATGCTGCGCACCTAATACCCAAACCTAGGTTGTTCGATCACCCACGGCCCTAACAGTGATCATGGATGGTGTGAAGGAGTGAGGCAGACAGGAGACGACGTGGAGGAGGACCACACTTAGAGCAGGACGGTGGAAGCTCAGAGGAGCCTGAAGTGGTGGGATTTGGTTTCTCAGCTGCCTTACAGGAATCACCCCTCCATGGTCTCAGTAGCACTGTGGTTCAGAGAGGTCTCTCCTTCCAGAGGACTACTCTTTTCACCTTTACCAGAAACATCAGACTCATTCGTTACTTTGATGGACAGCGTAATCTTGAAGAATCTGTCTTGACTTATTAAACTGGCTGTAAGCAGGAACCAGGACCTTCAGGTCCTTGGTTATCTGAGTCTTGCTGTGAACACAGATACACACAGGGCTGGATCAGCTGACTCTGAACCCTCCATTAGTTATGCTGCAATAGACCTAGGCTGCCGGGGGGTTTCCCATGATGCACTGAGTGTTTCTTCTTCATTCAAGTCTCTTAACTCTGCATTTAATCATTAGTTATTATTAATCTCTGGCTCTTTTCCACAGTGTGTCTTTTGTCCTGTCTCTGTCTCCTCAGCCCAAACCAGTCGCAGCAGATGACTGCCCCTCCCTGAGCCTGGTTCTGCTGGAGGTTTCTTCCTGTTAAAAGGGAGTTTTTCCTTCCCACTATTACCAAGTGCTTGCTCATAGGGGGTTGTTTTTGATTGTGTGGTTTTTGCTGTAATTATTGTAGGGTCTTTACCTTACAATACCTACAATATAAAGCACCTTGAAGCGACTGTGATTTGGCGCAATATAAAAAAAATGGAACTGAATTTAATTTAAAGTGGCAGATTTAGCAGGTTGAGCTTTTTGGCTGATGCTGTAGACTCAAAGGAGCTGATTTTGGAGGATCAGTGACCATTTTGGAACGCTGAAGACGTTTTTTAGGAGAGTGACTGATGTTTGTTGTGTGTAGATTTTTTCAGCTTTGCTAAACTCCTATGTGCTGGAAGTAGAGATTTTAAGGAGTGACTCAGTTTTTGTAGAGCTTTTGGGAATTAAAGTTTTGCATTAGTGTTTGTAGTGAATTAGCGAACAATTTGGGAATTATCATGGCAGATTTTAGGTTTCCTTGGATTTTTGGGATGTGAGTGTAATGCTGATTTTGGGAGGGTGATGAAAAGAGTGAGTGTTACTGTCAGCTTTTGTAAAGGACCTCCTGGGATTTTTGGGGAGCTGCTTTAGATGTTACAGATGATAAGAACCAAAGAAGCTTCGTTGTTTCATTCACTTTTCTAAAACTGACACTCACAATAAGAATGGCAACGAAGCAGGCGAGTGTCGTGTTCCAATCGCCGCCGGTCGCCGCAGCTTTTCCAACCAGGACGCTGTAGAAGATGAAATCTCCGAGGCCCAGCTTCACTCCCCCTGCAGACGCAACAAACACACCTTTAAAAAACAGCAGACTGCATGATTAAACCTCAGGCAGCCGATCGACCGCAGACTCACTGTCCTCCTCCGTGTCGTCTTCTGGAAGCAACCTTGAATGTCGGCTCTGAGACTCGGCCCTCCCATTGCTCTGCTCCGCCTCTTCATCTGAAAAACAAAATGTTGTCAGAGCAGCTCGTATGCTGGATGAACGCACAAAGGAGAAACGTGGATCTCCTGTCGGTGTGATACTCGACCTGGTTCAGAGTGATGAGTCTCATCCGGGCTCGCCATCCCCACCGTCCACACCATGGCGGCTGAACACAGAGAACAACATGAAATTGGTGCCATCGGGTTCCTTATTTTCAGTTGGTTTGACAGTTTGGTTCTAGTGAATGGATTCAGTCCAGAGGCTCATGATCACCTCAGAATACAGTTGTAAGAACTGTGGAGATCTTGGCACTCACACACAACACCACCATCTGGTCAACATTTAAACCATACAGCGCAGAACGTGTCATCTGTGACACAGCCCACACAGCGTCCGGCAACAAGTACCATAATAACCCTACATTGGGTGTGAAGTGCAATTTCTAAGCTTTCAGAATTTTTCCAATAGGACAAACGGTCACTAGGATAATTACAGTAATTCAAAGTTCCTTTAATCAGCCAGCTCAGCGGTGATACGCTCGGTCTTAACCAGCTGTTCATGGCTACTTGGGTCAGGTAACAGGTGCTTCAGTGGCGACTGCCCGGTGTTATAGGGTTAAAGTCTCCAGAACTTGAGTGTTACAGGTACTTAACCTGAGTTCCCTCAATAACCTGTCCTGCCTGCTTTTGCAGTCAGATTCGTGATCTGAAGGCATTTGCTTTTCCACGATGAACTCTATAAACTCCTCTTCTTAGTGTTTTTCTTTGTTTTTTATTTATTTATTCATTTTTATTATTACTGTGTACATGTGCAGTACAGCCCAAGATTCTGCATGTGGTTTAATGACTTCTTAAACTCGATCATTTTTAGCAGCTTTACCTGTTTAAAGGCCTAATATATTATTCTGCATCTGACTCTGACCATTCATTCATTTCATTATTATTTCCCAAAATTCTTCCATTTTTTGAGGTTCTAGGAAGTGGTTCATGAAATAAAAAAGGTTTAACTTCAAGATCGTCGTTTGTAGCGCTGAGGCGCTTCCACTGAGCACTCTGTGATTTCCCCTCAGGCATGTGCAGAGAGCCAAAAAGGATGCTCCAGTGCGAGCACGTAGCAGACTTAAAAATCTTTTTTTGGTTGTCCCGCTGCTCGTAAGATATGTCTCCCTGTGATGGTTTAGCATCTAAAACGCTGCAGCATGCACCGCAAAGAACGGGACTTTCACAGAGTGACTTGAAAATATCCAGAGGTGCACAAGAAGATGAGCCTGAAGGTTTCTTGAAACTTTTGGATTCCTCCTTATATGACGAAGGACAAAGAACAGCTCAAAGCAGAGAACAGTGCCTTTCAAAAATGATCATTTAATTATGAACTTTGCTCAATAATAACTGCTGACTGTTAAACATGAGAGCTGGAAGGACTCACAGGAGTAGATGAGGGCGGGGAAGATGGGCTCGTTCCGTTCCTGAGCCGTTTCCACCAACATCCTGAGAGGACCCTTCGGACTCAGGACGGCCACAAGGTCTGCAACAGCACAAACAGCTGGTGGAGTGAGGCATGATGGGAAGACTGAGATTGCTCTGTGTTTAGACTGAGCGCAGGTCAAACGTTACAGGCCCCATCTGAGTCTGAAGCCTCGACTCACCGTAGATGGAGATGGCTCCCAGGATGACCCAGGCCGACCACTCGGGCAGGTATTTGATGAATACAAGGGCCATGAGGGCGCTGATGAGGATCAGGTAGGCCTGCTGCAGCTGGAGGGGGCCCTTCCAGTGGATACAGATCATCCCCACCGCCCCAAAGTTCCAGATGATCACCCCCACCGTCAAGTAGTCCATTGCCAGGTTGTATGTCTTAAACACCTCTCTGGGAAACAGCAAGAGCAAGGTTAGACCCTCTCTGATAAACGCTCTGTATCAGCTGTGGTGTCAATAAAATTATTTTATCACAGGACTCACCCCAGGTACATGAAGCTGAACCAGAAGAGCAGCATGAGGGAGGACAGGATGAGCCAGCCATGGATGAACTGAACAGCACAAGCACATCAAACTGTCACTTCCTGCTCAGGATGCAGCACCCGTTACAGCGGGAGGTCCAACTACAGCTGCACACACAGCCAGCGACTCACCAACGGAGTGTTTTACAACTGCTGTAATATTTTAATATGCATTATATGTCCCTGAAATTGAGTTATATAGGTTGAAAAGTGTATTTAAAAAATTCAACAGTAGTAAAAAAAAAAATCAAATAGATAATAGATAATAAAAACATTGATATAACTAATGACCACACAAAACCCTGAGTCCTTGCTGACTCCATCGTGCTGGTTTAAATGTGTCACATTCTGGCGGTTACTTTTTTAAAATTATCTTTATTTCTCTTTGAGAGCATAAATTTAAGGAGACCTCCATCACATTCCAGGTTTAAATGTGACATAAACATAGGTCTGCACTCTCCTCCCTCTTTATTCAGACTCATTGTTTCTCCTGTCAGGAGCAGCAGAGTACCTGTGAGAGTCGGAAGGGGGAAGAGCTCACCTTATAGCAACGATACTTGTAGAGGATGACCAGGAAGATGGTCATGACCACAATGACGCTGATCATGATGATGGTGTTCAGGACGGAGTTGAGGAGCCGGCGGCCGACAGACGAGGTGTTCTCTGTGAACGGCGTGTAGATCCTGTGGGGAATCATCACTGTTAGCTGTGAGTGAAGAAGGAGGAGGAGGAGGCTGTGTGGTGGCTGAAGTGTGGACCTACAGCTGCTGGTTGGTCTTCTCCGTGTAGAAGCTCACAGACTTAATGGTGGCGACCACGACGACCATGCACAGGGTGACGGGGATGAAAAGCATGATGACATGCTTGGCTCCATACTTCAGGGTCAGCTCTTCTTCCTCCGCTTCCACCTCCTGATCTGAGCCACTGCCGCCGGCACCATCTGCGGCAGCTGCACCTGCACTCCTGCTCACCCCTGCCTGCACCAATAGAGGGCGACACTAGGCGTCAGTGCTGCAGGAGATGCAGGTATGAAACACTTGAGAGATGTGGTGAATGGAAACTGACCTTTAATCTTTTGGTTGGCGTGCCATTGGGGGGCGTGAGGTCTGAGTCTGGTATGTAGGACGGGAGCGCAGGAGTCTCCGACTGAACCAAGGCCGACCTTCGGTGTAGATGTCATCTTCACTGTCGGAGGCATTCATGGCAGCCTGACACTGCAAAAAAAACAGCACGAATAATTGGGTGCAACAAGAAACAGGCAGCTGTAGCTTCACCTCACGAGTCCCTGAACTGGACCTCTCGACCACATTGGTGCTGTTGGAGGCTTTTAGAGCATTTTTAATGCAATTATCTGAGTTATTTGAGACACTTTGGATAGTTGACCTCAGGTATTTAAACTACTTTTTTCAGCTTCTCACTTTAGGGGGCACCACAGCAGATCACCTGCCTCCACCTCACCCTATCCCAGGATACTCCTCTGTTGCTCCAACCCTCTGCATGTCCTCCTTCACTACATCCATGAACCTCATCTGAGGTCTTCCTCTTTTCCTCCTGCCTGCAGCTCCAGTATATCCACTCTCCCTCCTCTGCACATGTCCAAACCATCTCAGTGTCTCTGACTCTGAGCTGATGGACTCATTTCTAATCCTGTCCATCCTGCTAAGATCTGAGCATCGTCATCTCGGCCACCTCCAGCTCGGCCTCCTGTCTTTGTGTCAGTGCCACCGTCTCCAAACCATCCATCACAGCAGGTCTCACAACCATCCTGTAAACATTCCCTTTCACTCTGGCTGCTCTTCTTCTGTCACAGATCACCCCTAACAATTGTCTCCACCTGCTCCACCCTGCCTGCTCTCTCTTCTTCACCTCTCTTGTGCACTGTTGCTTTGGATGGTTGACCTCATATATTTGAACTTATCCACCTTCACTCCCTCTGCTCCTTGCATGTTCATCTTTCCACCTGTCTCCCTCTCACACACCTGTATTTGCTTTCTTCTACTGACGTTCATTCCTCTTCTCTACAGAGCATACCTCCACCTCTCCAGACTCTCCTCCACCTGCTCCCTGCTCTCACTACAGATCACATTGTCATCTGCAAACATCATAGTCCACAGAGACTCCTGCCTGACCTCATCTGTCAGCCTTTCACCATTACCATCACAAACAGGAAGGAGCACAGAGCTGATCCCTGATGTAATCCCCCCCAACCCACCTGTCACCTCCGTGCTGTCTCTCTGTCCTTATCCATGTCCAGCACCACCTTCATGCAGACCTGCTGTTTGAGTGTAAATGCAGCTTCATCCGGAGGCCGAGAAGGATTAAACGATTTAAACGCGAGCTGCTTTCATTTCCCTCATCTGTCCGCTTTAAACACAGCGAATTCAATGAAACTGAAAAAGGCACAAAGTTCGCTTTTTCCGCTCTGACTGCACTTTAATCCGCCCCTCTCGGTCCGGCCTGTTCGCAGAGGAAATCAGTGGAGGCGGTTAGTGATCGATCAAAGCGATAAAAACAGAGCTTACCTGGATTAAAGAAGGAGTCACCGAAGTAAACACCGATCAGGAGACCCGGAAGAAGGCAGTCAGCTGACCGGCACAGCACGTGATCAACCTCCACGTCACCGTTAACGTCACAGCGTTGCCGGAGGAAATGAGCCTGAGCCATGCATGTGATCAAACAAATCATAATCGATTTGTTCTTGTATTGCTGTAAACACAAAGCCCTGCAGTAAACAGAACGTTTAACCCTTAGATACACAATACATATACACATCTTTGTAGTGGAAAATTGTTATCAGAACAAACAGCATGTTATTGATATCATGTCATTTAAATTTGTTACTTTTCTTTTCTGCATTTTACAAAATTGTAGTTTTTGTATTTCTACCCCAAGCTTCCACAGGTGGGTCAGAAATGACCTGCATTCATTTCCTGTGGAATTTCATGAGAAAGTTTGATTGAGGAAATGTTTCTTATCATCTGTTATCAAATTTGATAGTTTGTGAAGTTAGCTCGGTAACATTACTGTATCTATTGCATGTCTGTGTGTATGTCTCTGTGTTGTGTGCATACATGTGTGGAATTAGTTATATAGCTACATATCGACCAATGGTTTGCTTGACATTCAAACATTCTCCGTCTTTGATGTTTCCTCATCCAAGGTGTGATGGCTGCTAGGTATACAGCTGAAGTGGTCCTACAGATGCAGGATGAATAAGGCAGTTATGGGATTGGTCTCAGAATCTGAACTATTAAACTGAATTCAATTTTATTTAGATTAGATAAAACTTTATCAATCCCTTTAGGAAGATTATGTCAGGGAAATTAAATTTCCAGTAGCAGATTTTACAGGTAACATAGGCACACACAGACAGCAGAAATCACAATAGATAAACATAGGAATAAATAAATAAATAATAAAACAGACAAGTATTTCTTTATGTTGTGTTGTGGTCAGAATTAGGCCGCTGCCTACGAGCAAGCACTTGGCAACAGTGGGAAGGAAAACTCCCTCTGGCAGAACCAGGCTCAGGGAGAGGCAGCCGCCTGCTATGACTGGTTGGGGGTGAGGGGAGGGAGACAGGACAAAAGACATGCTGTGGAAGAGAGCCAGAGATTAATAATAACTAATGATTAAATGCAGAGTGGGGTATAAGCAGAGTGAAAAGAGTTGAATGAAGAAGAAACACTCAGTGCATCATGGGAACCCTACAGCAGGTCTATTGCAGCATAATTAATGGAGGGTTCAGAGTCAGCTGATCCAGCCCTGTGTGTATCTGTGTTCACAGCAAGACTCAGATAACCGAGGATCTGAAGGTCCTGGTTCCTGCTCACAGCCAGTTTAATAAGTCGAGACAGATTCTTTAAGATTACACCGTCTATCAAAGTAACGAATGAGTCTGATGTTTCTGGTAAAGGTGAAAAGAGTAAAGGTGAGACATTTCTGAAACACAGTGCTGCTGAGACCATGGAGGTCAGAGCACCGAACGTCTCTTTTCTACATCCTTATGAATCCTTGTTCCCTCACTGTAGGACATTTTCCACCAATTTCAGGGAAATGTCATCACAAAGAGCAAAGGAGAGAATTTTTTGGACTATTGAACCGCAGCCTTCGTCTCTGGCTGTCTTTTGGGTTGTTTCCTGTTTTACTTTGAGTTTACTTCTGAGAGGGAATCAAAGCCCTGCACCTCCTCTGGGCTGATTTCAGACTTTAGAAATTCTGGCTTGTGACAGGCTGAGTCTCTGACCTCAGGGCACACCGTCCCAGCAGCTGCTGAAGATCCTCCTTCAGCCACCCATCACTGATCTGAGCTGCCTCACTGTTTCCAGAGAGAAACATGATTAAAACCTGAGCTTACCCTGCATTATTCTGGTTCTTAGCCCTTCATCTCTCTCCCTTGGAGAGGGAATGCTGTTATTACTGAAGTGAACTGGCTGCATCTTTGTAAATGAATCAGAGCCCAGTGTTAGCAGATCACCCTGCGATTGTGGCATCATAATAATAAATAAATCAGTCCCATAGTCTATAAAATTAAAATTATCTTATTTTCTTATATTTCCCTCCTGTGATTCATTGGAACTCCTTCCCTCCTCTTCCCTGTTCAGGATTTCTGTGACTGCCATAAAATTCCTTCCATCCACCACTGATCCCAGCTGACCTGAAGGAAACATTAATCCATGATAACTCTAAAGGCTGCAGACTAACCCTACAGAAGCTTAAACACCGATCAGTTCCTTTAGTTAATAATCTTAAGAGAGCTGATAGAAATCTGTGTACTTCATGCAGCAGCAGCAACAGCAGGAAGGAGTTTTTCTTCCAGTAGTGAGAAGGTCAGAGTTCAGATCTGAGTGTGTGGTAAAAACTCAAACATATCAGCAGCTTATGGATGAAATGGAAAACACAGTTGCAGTTAACATTTCCATGATCTTTTCCATGAAACCTCCATGAAACTAATTACAGACACGAGACAAGGAAAGCAAAACTAAATACAAGACATGAGAGACAAGAGAATATCAAAATAAGACAGGAAGCAACAGCACTGAAACCAGAACTTAGAGATGAGAACTTGACACAGAGAAACAAGACAGACACAGGAACACAAAGATGGAAACAAAAACAGAAACACCAGGGAGTCAGGAAATATAGTTTGAGCAGTAACCATAAAGGAAACTGAACCAGAACCAAAACCCAAAGAAAATTAACAAGAAACAAACCAAGAACCACAACGAAGAAATATTACATAAACCACGACACCATCTGATCCAGGAAGAAGTTTGAGCAGGCCTTGAGGAAGAGCAAGTGAGCAGGGTGGTAGGGCTTAGGTAGCATGGAGCATGCACAAAATGGGAGAGTGTATCACTGCATAAGATCATCTGGTTTGGCATCACGCAGGCAGACTTCCATCGAGTCCGCTTCCTTGTCCAGACTGTCTATGATGTCCGAACAAATCCAGCCAACTTCCATGTGTGGAGTAAGAGGGAGAGTCCTGAATGCCTACTATGCTCTGGAAATGGATCCTTAGAACACCTGTTGAGTAGCTGCCCAAAGGCCCTTGCCGAAGGTCACGTTCAATGATACCATGACAAAGTGCTCAAGGAGGGTGCAGAAAGCATGGCCAGTGCCACCAGCTCCATCAAATAAAATCCTGCCCTGAAGAGGGAAATTGTTTTTGTCAAAGCTGGAGAGGAACCCACAGCAGAGGACAAGATCAGGTGTCCTCCACATAGCCTCAGACTGCCATTTTCATGTAGATCTGGGGAAGCAGCTGAGGTTTCCTCAGAACATTGTCGATACATCACTTCGGCCATGCAAATGGTTGAAGTGATGATGCCCTGAGAAGAATGAATGGACGAAGCCAGCGAGAAAAAACACAAATTATCAGGAACTAGATGAGAAGTGCTGGCAGCGGGGCTGGAAGACTCACTATGAGCCAATAGAGGCGGGCTGTAGAGGCTTTGCAGGACACTCACTCTGCAGAGTCCTCAAACGACTGGGCCTAACAGGAATGGCTAAGAAGAGGGCCAATAAATCCATAAGTGAAGCCGCAGAGAAAGCCACAGAGTGGCTGTGGATGAAGAGGGCTGATCTGAGGGCGGTTGCTGCTGGGACGCAAGTGTATAGTTTTAGTGAAAGGCTGTGGTCAGATGTATCAAATGCTTTTTTTTTTTTTTAGATCTAAAAATACTCCCACAGCATATTCTTTGTTTTCAATAGCAGCTGTTACTGTATCAATAAACTCAATTAAAACGTGTGTTGTGGTTCTTTTGGCTCTAAATCCATACTGCTGATCATATAGCACATTTTCTCTGATGAAGTCATACTTGTAGTACCTATAGCAGTGAGCACATGTTTATCTGCAGCTTTATATATTGGCACAACATTTGCAATTTTCATTTTTTTCCGAATAAACCATTATGTAATGACAGATTACAAATGTAGGTAAATGGTTTCACGATTCATTCAATGATATCAATGAAACAGAGTTTGTTGCGAAGTGTTGGTGAGATCATCCTTAAGGCAACAGATTGCTTCTAATGCTTTATGTCTAATTAATTTTTAATACATTTGCATCTGTTAGTCTTGGCATGGGTCTGTACTGTTGCAACAACTGGTAGATGATTGCTTACATCATTTATTATTAATCCACTTATAACATTCCTGTCAGCAACATTAGTAAATATATTATTGATGAGTGTAGCACTATGTGGACGAGTGACTGAGGGACAGGCTGATGCTGGACGTTGTGTGGATGAAACCAGTGATAGCATTATTCTCAGTTGGCTTTAACAAATCCATGGTGGAGGCACCAAAATAAATATAATTTTCTTTTTATTAACAGAATTGTACATTGTACACTGATACACGCTCCAGGGTCCTGTAAATGCAGCCGATTTGCTGTTTTTTTGACGTTTCAGCTTCTATTTCAATAGTTATGCTCTCCATTATACTATCCAATGCTAGTGACATTTCGCTGATGATTCTATTTTTGTTATTTTCATCAATATACAGGCCAATACCCTCTCACCTTTTCTCATTTCTGTTGATACTTCTCATATCCACGAATCTCAGCCTTTCTTGATCCCCATTCAACCAAGTCTCTGAAACTGATATCACAGTGAAATTATAAGAAAATTGTTCCCATTGATTTGAATTGTGACGCCTCCTATTACATTATGCGCATTCAGAGTTACCCCAAATTTTGGATCCCTTCCTCCAGCTGTACGTGTGTTTTGCATTTTTGTAGCATTTTTTGAAAGTATTCAGCAGGAAAACTGCTTTTTGAGTTTACGTACTGTTTCCCGAGTCCTGCATTTGGGTCCATATCCAGCTGAGCTGTGACAGCAATATTGCAGGTTCTCTAGCTTCCAGTGTAAAGCTCTTTGAGGCAGCTGTTGTGATTTATAAATAAACTTAAATTTAATTAAACTCACCAATATTTTCTGTCCGCTCTCTGCCTGAGAAGCTCCTGACTTCATATCCTCACGTCTGGAGGCTGGTTGGTCCTCTTATGCCATAACTCATTAAAAGACCTGTTCAGTTTTGTCCATTAAGATTTCATTGGATCTGCCCAGACTCAGCTGTTTCTGCTTTCTGATTTTAAAAAAATCTTTGTTTTAAAGTTACAGTAACAGGATGTGAGTTATGGCACATTAGTTCACCCTGTTCTTTTGCTAATGTGTGTGTGTGTATTTCCTGTTTCTCCAGTTTTATTCAGTTTAGTTTTGGCTCTACAGATTAAAGGCAGCGAGACTTGAGCTGGTTTCTGGGTGAGTGTTAAACACATTGTTAATGACAAGTCTCTGTTTAAATCCTTTAGCCGACATGAGAATATTAAGTCCAGGAGCACCAAAGGATTATTAGCAGCATTATAGAGAAACACTTCTTTCGGAAGGGACTTAAATTTTCATTTGTAACACAGTCAGTGTTACTGCTGTTTGTGTGTCAATGGAAAATCATTGCTGTTGCATTTCTGACACATTTATCATTTAAATCATGCTGAAGTCATACTAAAAAATATTCACTGAACATTTGTTTATCTTACTTACCATATGTTATCAATAAAGGCTGTGATTCATGGTGTAATTTCCCAACATTACTGTGTTATTTTTCTAAATGTATCATATGATTTTCAGTACCTGCAAAATCCTTACAAGTTAATAATGATATTTAATGTCAGATACAGTAGAATAAGTTAGTCAGAACTGGCAGCTTTAAAGGAAAGAAGAAAAACATTTTTACAAAGTATGTTTGTAAAAATACTTACCGGCTGGACACAGAATAAATTATAGGAAAGAGACAAAAATCATACTTTCTGTATTTTTATGTAAATAGTAACTGAGTATTTTAGAGGATGGGGTTAACAACAATTCCCCTTCCTACACGTACAATTACACATCCTAACTTCCCCTTCTTACATTGCTGCAATCACACAATAATGTCAGGGCATGGCCCCATGCAATGCAAATAACACAATTTTAATTAGCTTTAATGAAATAACATCAATTTTTAGCAAAAAATAATTAAAGGTGAATGTCTTAAAATTTTGATTATATATAGAAAAGCTGGAGGTGATGTACCCAATATATTGTAAAAAAAAAAAATCTCTCTCTCTCTCAAAAGTTTTTGTCTCTTGCGCGGATTTCTTCTTTAAGCATTGTTGAAGCTCTACTTAGAACCTTCTTAAGATCCAATAGTGCAAAATGCAAATTCTTGCAATTTTTTAACTGGTCTTAAGATTTTGATCAGGAGTGTTTTAACCCAGCAAATTAAACAGCAAGGGCACGAAACACTAAAAAGCAAGATCAGCATCTAAATTAGCTGCTGAGCTCTAACAATTTTATTATGATAAATTGTAATTTCTGATCAGATGAAAACAATAACACCGGTGTTACTGCTCATTATATTGTCTGACTATCAGGGAGCTGTGATGACATCAGTCGACTTCTTGGACATTCTGAAGGAGTTAAGAGAAAAGGAGTTTGATGACTTTAAGTGTTCCTGCAGCAGGATGGCTTCCTGAAAGGCCTCCCATCAATCAAAGCATGTCAGTTGGAAAAAGCAGAAAGGCGGGACACTGTGAGTTTGATGGTGCAGACCTACAGACTTCCTGGAGCTGTGGAGGTGACCAGAAAGCTTTTTAGAAAGGATCAGCAGGAACGACTTGCTGCTGAGTTTGTCTTCTCTCTCTCAGACTTGCACTCCTCTTCCTCAGCCTGAAGGTAAAACTGGAGTCTCAAGTATGTAAGGAAACTCTGAATGACAATATGCAGATGATAAATTTAAACAAAGGACTATTGATGATTTTGGTACAAATGCATACAAATATAATCCTTATGTCATGGTCCTGGGCCGTGGGCCCAGCATTTTGTGTTTTAGTTCCTTTTAGGTTCTGTTGTCCTCATAGTTTCCTGTCCTGTTGGTTATTATTGTTTACATATTGATTTCTGATTCCCCAGTGCCTTGTGTGTCAAGTCTGTGTGATTATCCTGTTCATGTTATTTCCTGTTTTATTTTGGTAGTATCTTGTTTCTTTTGCAATGTGTTCAGTTTTGCTTCCCCAGTCTCCTTAGTATGATTCTGTCCATCTGTTCTCTCCAGCTATCTCCTGTTGTCTCTCGTCAGTCCCTGTAAATATATTGCCTGCATTTCCCTCTGTTCTCTGTTGTGATGCCATCATTGTGTTCCTGCTGTGTGTTTTTCTGTCTGTGAATGAGTTTCTCTTCTCCAAGTGTTTTGCAGCAATAAAGCTCAGTTTTTTTTGGTGTTTTAGTCTGCCTCTGGAGTCTGCATTTGTGGGGTCCTACTCTGCTGGCCACAACAGTTCATGACATTGGAAAACTTTTAAGACATGTTTTCCAATGCTAACTGATGCAGTTGTAGTAGAACAAGAGAATAAGAGAGTTTAAGGGGAAAGTCTAATCACAGGATATTTTAAAAGACAGAAAATAATTTATTCAATTTTATTTATATAGCACCAAATCATCAAACAATAGTTGCCTCAATGAGCTTGGAGTTAAGCTGAAAACTAAGAGCAAGAAATATAAACTGTCCATTCCAGTTATCATCATGAGAGACATGATGTCCTTGGACAATATGAAGGATGAGCTCAGGGCACTGATTAAGACCCAGGAAACACTGTGTGTGTAGTATGATGTGCTTCACGGAAATGTGGCTGCACTGCCACTTCCCACTCCACAGTGCGACAGCGCCTGGCTTTGGAACATTGTGAGTAAAGATGCTGATCTGAATAGCAAGAGGAAAGGTGTAGAAATTGCACTGATTATGAATGAAAAGTGGTACAATTCAGTATCTTTAATGATTTTGCCCTATCCCATGTGTAAATGAACATCCTTTTCAGAAGTTGGACATTTGTAATGTAAATCATTTTATGAATGATCTTAGGAAATATTGTAATCATTCTGAGATACTGGATTTCTGATTTTCATAAGCTATATGTCATAATTATCAGTTTCAATTTAAAAGGTATTTGGCAATGCCTCTTAAGATTTGATCTCCCATTTTCACAGGTGTATAAAATTAAGCAGTCTGCCTTTACAAATATTTGTGGAAGAACGGATTGTTCTAAAGAGCCCACTGAAGTTCAGCGTGGTACTGAAATAGGGTGACACCACTGCAACAAGTCAATTAATGAACTTTCTTCCCTCCTGCTCAGGCTGTCAGGCTGCCAGATCTCGGCAGAAGGCTGTACTTCTCTCGCCTCAGCTCTGAACTCCAACCCCTCCCATCTGAGAACGCTGGACTTGTGTTACAATCACCCTGGAGATCCTGGAGGGAAGTTGCTTTCTGCTGGATTGGAGGATCCACACTGGAGACTTGAAACTCTCTGGTATGAACAATGAGCACTCACACAGGGCTGAGACCTTGGTTCACCGTCTGTTCTAGCAGTACTATTGCTAATAGTGAAGACATCAGCTAATGAGCTAAGTCCCCGTTCCACCCTTGTTACATTAATTTCAGCTGAGCTTTCAACACTGATGTCAAATGATCGAGAGGTTTAAAATGTAGTCTTTCACCCTGGTTAGCAGATGAAGAAGATCTAAGAATTTTATTGACGGTGTTCATTCATGTGTTAAATACGATTTGTCTTAATGTTGAATCTGAATTAAGATCTATGAAAATCATCAATGACACTCATTTAGAATTTGTTTCTTGCTGCAGGCTGGATCACGGTGGAGAGCAGAGGCTTAAACCTGGTCTAAAGAAGTGTGAGTGTGTGTTCACTCTGAGTTTAAATATGTGTGTCTGTATTCATTTGTAGTTTGACTGGAGATCCAAAAAGATTAATCACCAAGTTTTTCACTAATTAACAGTCTCCGTTAATAAAGCAGCATATAAAGACTTAAAGTGATGAATGGTTGCTTTGTTGTTTCTTCTCTTTGTCAGATTTCTGCGTACTCATACCAGATACAAACAGACAGAAACCTCAAACTCTCTAACAGCAACAGGAAGGTCACACATGTGGTGGAACAGCAGCCATATCCTTATCACCCAGAGAGGTTTCACTCCTCTGTACAAATGCTGTGTACAAATGGAACAACTGGTCGCTGTTACTGGGAGGTTGAGTGGGACGGAGTGGTTGACATAGCCATGAGTTACAGAGAAAACAGAGACAGTTATGGAAGGGTTCGGTTTGGAGATAATACACACTCATGGAGTCTGAGGTGCGCTAAAGTTGGGTACTATGTGCTGCACAATAATAGAGGAGCCTGTGTCTCCGCCTCCTCTGTCCCTGATAGAGTAGCAGTGTATGTGGACTGGCCTGCTGGCACCCTGTCCTTCTACAGAGTCTCCTCTGACTTGCTGATCCACCTCCACACCTTCAACACCACATTCACTGACCCTCTTTACCCGGGATTCTGGTTCTCCCATCATTCCTCAGTGTCTCTGCCGAAGATTGACACACATCAGGCATGAACAATTCCCCCCTGTGGGGAGTTTGAATGTTCTTCTGTCCTCTGGTAGTTCAAATTTCTCCTAATCATGCCTGGGTGCTTCACCTGTGACGCTGACTAAAGCAGTGACTTGCAGCAGACATTAGGTGACACATGGTGGCGCTGCACTAACTGTAATTGTTGTGATGGGTTTAATAAAGAGTGAGTTTCCCTGTGGGAGTGTTTACGCTCACAACCTGCAAAATATTTCACATTCTCAAACATTTTTATTTAATGTATCATATGAAAAAACAACCACTCGACATATTATTATACTGTATTTTATGGTTTTGAGTTTGAGTTTATATATATAATATTGTACATATATATATTTATATATATAAATGTACAAAACCAATATCCAGGTTTCAACTATGAATTACAGCTAAAGTCAAGTTTATCATGCAACTATTCAGCACATGTTCTAAAGAATCACTGCTCTGAATGTCTGGCAGTTTTCACAATCAGAATGATGATCTGAATGCACTGTTGTACCAAACATATTTGCTTTTACAAAAACAGCTCTATAAGTTTTCTATAGGCTATTCTTGTCAATGTTTGTATTTTTATTTTTATGTTATTTATTCATGCCAGGTCTGACAGGCAGGAAGGAAGGGGTATAAGAAGAGAGATCGAGAGGGGAGAAAAAAAAGGGAGAAAACAGAAAAAATAACAGAAGAGAGGTAGATACACAAACATACACATATTCATATATAAAAACATGCATATACATATACACACATACATACAGTCTTGCTGTAGTTTTTAGTAATGTGTGTGTGTGTGTGCGCCTCTGTCATGGAACGTTCTCAATAATGAGGGCAAGAAGCCGCAACCACCCCCCTCCGGATCCAGAGGCACACAGGGAAAGACCCAGGGGACCTGGGTCATCCGCGGCCCACCAGGAGCTCAGAACACCTGATGCCACATATAATGATGGCAACCGCACACACACCCCAGAGCAGGAAGGAGGGAGACCCCAGACGGAGCCCCCACGGTCAATGGGAAAGAGCCTAGAGAGGCAGAGGCAATGAGCAGCCCACCCTCTGGTAGGCCGGCCCCCCCAGCACGAGCCGAGAACACAGGGCCTCAAGGCCCCAGGCACCTGAGAACTGCCCGACACCCAGCAGCCAAGTGTGATGACGCCGGAGGAAGCTTTTTGTATACACGTGTGTGTGTGTGTATGTGTGTGTGCATATACATATGTGTGTGTGTGTATATACACACATATACATACGTGTGTGTGTATATATACACACATATACATACATGTGTGTGTGTGTATATATACACACATATACATACATGTGTGTGTGTGTATATATACACATGTACAGTGCCTTGCGAAAGTATTCGGCCCCCTTGAACTTTTCAACCTTTTGCCACATTTCAGGCTTCAAACATAAAGATATAAAATTGTAATTTTTTGTGAAGAATCAACAACAAGTGGGACACAATCATGAAGTGGAATGAAATTTATTGGATGTGTCAAACTTTTTTAACAAATAAAAAACTGAAAAGTGGGGCGTGCAATATTATTCGGCCCCTTTACTTTCAGTGCAGCAAACTCACTCCAGAAGTTCAGTGAGGATCTCTGAATGATCCAATGTTGTCCCAAATGACTGATGATGATAAATAGAATCCACCTGTGTGTAATCAAGTCTCCGTATAAATGCACCTGCTCTGTGATAGTCTCAGGGTTCTGTTCCAAGTGCAGAGAGCATCAAGGAGCACTGTGCAAGCAATCATATTGAAATGGAAGGAGTATCAGACCACTGCAAATCTACCAAGACCCGGCCGTCCCCCTAAACTTTCATCTCAAACAAGGAGAAGACTGATCAGAGATGCAGCCAAGAGGCCCATGATCACTCTGGATGAACTGCAGAGATCTACAGCTGAGGTGGGAGAGTCTGTCCATAGGACAACAATCAGTCGTACACTGCACAAATCTGGCCTTTATGGAAAAGTGGCAAGAAGAAAGCCATTCCTCAAAGATATCCATAAAAAGTCTCGTTTAAAGTTTGCCACAAGCCACCTGGGAGACACACCAAACATGTGGAAGAAGGTGCTCTGGTCAGATGAAACCAAAATCAAACTGTTTGGCCACAATGCAAAATGATATGCTTGGCGTAAAAGCAACACAGCTCATCACCCTGAACACACCATCCCCACTGTCAAACATGGTGGTGGCAGCATCATGGTTTGGGCCTGCTTTTTGTCAGCAGGGACATGGAAGATGGTCAAAATTGATGGGAAGATGGATGGGGCCAAATACAGGACCATTCTGGAAGAAAACCTGTTGGAGTCTGCAAGAGACCTGAGACTGGGACGGAGATTTATCTTCCAACAAGACAATGATCCAAAACATAAAGCCAAATCTACAATGGAATGGTTCACAAATAAACGTATCCAGGTGTTGGAATGGCCAAGTCAAAGTCCAGACCTGAATCCAATCGAGAATCTGTGGAAAGAGCTGAAGACTGCTGTTCACAAACGCTCTCCATCCAACCTCACTGAGCTCGAGCTGTTTTGCAAGGAAGAATGAGCGAGAATTTCAGTCTCTCGATGTGCAAAACTGATAGACATACCCCAAGAGACTTGCAGCTGTAATTGCAGCAAAAGGTGGCGCTACAGAGTATTAACGCAAGGGGGCTGAATAATATTGCACGCCCCACTTCTCAGTTTTTTATTTGTTAAAGTTTGACACATTCAATAAATTATATTCCACTTCACGATTGTGTCCCACTTGTTGTTGAATCTTCACAAAAAATTAAAATTTTATATCTTTATGTTTGAAGTCTGAAGTGTGGCAAAAGGTTGAAAAGTTCAAGGGGGCCGAATACTTTCGCAAGGCACTGTATATGTGTGTGTATATATGATAAAGGATAAAGGGAGCGAGTCATGTCTGATGCCTGATCTCTGAGTGGTTAATTTATTGACAGTCAAATCGACTGTTCTTGGTATGCCAAAATCAATCTCAGGCCTGAAACTGTCCTGCTGCTGACCCAGTCTGCTGGCACAGTTTTGTTTTATAGGACCTCTACACATGTGGACAAACCAGAGAAAAATATCACTTTATTAAAGAGGCTGGAAAAAATAAAGCTTCCCAGTCCCACAGTGAAAATAATTTGGCTCAGCTGTTCTAACTGCTGAGGAGATGATCCACTTTTCCTCTTCCGTTATTCAGTCATGATGATCCTAAACCTGAGGACACAACCAATGCAAACTGAGTTACAGCCGGCCTTCACTTCACTGTCACCACCTGCCTTACAATGTGCTGTACACAAGCGACAGCCTCAAGATGAAATATTTGTTGATCGACTGATTGTCTTCATTGACCGTCTTATGTTGTGTTGCTATGAATTCTGGGATGGCATTATCTCCTTTCCTTTCATAAATGATGCTCCAGTGTCTCATCTGCTAAAAGAGCTAATAAAGGAAGCACTGAAGTATCCTTCCCTTAATATGCACCAGCTTTTATTATGGCCGCTGTGCAGATGTTTCCGGGTGACCTCTTTCAGTGAGGAAGTAAAATTGACTGTTGGGACGCACCCTCATTCACTTCCGAGCATCACTGGATGAGATCTTTTTCTTCTTCTGATTCTTCCGGCTGCTCCCTTAAGGGGTCATTCTTTGTCCAGTATATTTGGAGTACAATGCCAAAGACACACCTGTGCTCATATCAGCAGAAATAACGTGTGTCACCTGGAATAAGTTTTTCTGATTTCTGGTATTACACTAACAAGTACCTTCATCTGAAGCCCTGACATGGTTGGTGAAGTCAGCAGTGCGGTGACTCCCCTCGGTCAGCAGGGGGCGGTGTTCAGTGTCGGTTTGTATTAAAGCACAGAGAGGAAGCCGGACCGGGATTGTGAGAGCTGCCGCGGCTCTTTGGACCGAACCGGACCGCTATGCTGTGATATGGAAGCGAATGAGTCCGTGCGGAAGAATTGATAGGAAGCGGACCTGCAGCTCTGCGGCTCCGCCGGGCAGAGGCGCCGCCATTGACGGCGCCGTTACAGGGAGGCTGGGCGTGCTGTTGTCCGTTTTCTGCGCCCTGCTGGCCGCGCTGTCTCTGCTCCGGGGGCTCCTTCGCTGGGCGTGGACTCGCCACGGTACCGCTGTCAGAGCCTCGCCCCAAGCAGATGGCGAACCCGGCTGCTTAAAGCAGCGGGACGGCAGCGGCAGTCCGGAGCGAGGCGAGCGGGTGAAGAGCCACCACAGGCGGGCCTTCGAGTTCATCTCGGCGGCGCTGAAGATCGACGAGGATGAGGAAGGTACTCGGGCTGCGGGGCCGTTCGTGTCGGTGAAAGCTGCATATTTACTATGAGCAAAATCAATTAGCAGGTTTTCTTAGTTTGATGTGACAGACCGAGCTACTACTGCTTACCGACAGCTTGAATTTATTGTCATTTATTTAAACAGGAAAAGTTTAGTCTTTGTTCAGGCTTTTTGGATTTGATTTGGGGCGTTATGGCTTCTGTCTCATGAAAATCAAAAACCCGGGATCGAATATTAGGAGAACATTTAATCTAAAGTACCATTCAGACTGTATGTGTGCTGGAGCACACATACACACAGTTAATGCTGCTGACCTGACAGGGGTCCAGATGATGATGATGATGATGATGGACCTTCACAGGGAGGTTCTCCTGCTCCTACAGTGCTGTACTGAAGCACTTGCTGAAGGCACCAGTGTGGCAGGAAAAGCAGCAGGGATGATCTTGGCCTGGAAAGGTCAATTGAAGAACTTTGGAGTGCTTCACAGTGAGTGGACTGAGGCTGGCCTCAGAGCATCAAGAGCCTCCACACACAGGAAAGGAGCTCCAGCTGTCATAGTCATCATATCAAACCACTCCTGAACCTGCCAGCCCGGCTCCTGACCGGTCTGAATCTGTGAAAGATGAGAAACACTCGACCCAAAAATCCAGACAAGCTGAAGGTCGCTATCAGAGCAACCTGAGCTTCAATAACATCCCAGCAGCTACGAGCTGGTCTCCTCTATGCTGCACGAGTTCATGATGAAGGAGGCCAAACCAAGTCCAACTAAGCTGCACATTTATCATTTTACGATAATAATTTTTAATTGGATAGAGGAGCAGTGAAGATGGAGAGGAGAGTGGGGAGAGAGAAGTGAAAACACTCAGCACAGGGCCGTGAGTCAGACTCGAACCCGTGGCTTAGATATTGTCGCTGCTCACCCACTGAGCTAAACTGGTACCCTGGAACTCTACATTTCTCTATGTGAAGCCTTTTTATTGATCGAGGAGCTGTTCCGATAATCTGGTTTTCTGATTTATTTGTACGCCATAATCATCCAAACTAAAACTCTAAAGGCTCCATTTATGGAAAAAATAACATTTTTATGCTGTTCTAGTGTTTTGAGACTCTGAAAGGAAACTCAGTGACCTAAAACTGCTGCTGACTCTGTAATTGATTACTGATCGTCTGTGTGCAGGGATGCAGGGACAGCTGCTGTTACTTTGGGCCTGTTTTTAATCTCTTATTAAAGGTGTGAACCGCACGATTGGAGAATATTTGTGTGTTATGGAGGCTTTCAGTACAGCAGGATTATTACAGCTTTGTGTTTTATTAGATTCTGTTTTAATTGTTTTTTTTGTTTTGTTTTTTAGTTTCTTGTGTTTGCCGTGTTTCACTTTAGTGTTTTTTTGGTTTTTTGTTTGTTTTTTATGGATCAGTTTTTAACAGGGCCAACATTAATAAGCCTAAAATCCTCCTGTGACCCTGAAGTGGATGGATAGATCTTCAGGCTTGTTATGCCACCTGGTGGCATGTAGGGCAGCAAAGGCCCTCCACCCCTGTCTGCTTTGTGCTGTGTTTGTGGTACCCTACGTGTCCCCCCATGTTTTTGGGTCTCCCTCTGTTGTTCCTCGAATGTTACAGTAAAGACTTGAAGGCAGCGGACTCTCCGTTGGTCGTGGAAACCTTTCGGTCTCTGTAAGCGTCAGCAGGAAGGCTGGAGGGTTGCAGCTGATCTCAGGATCCTTCTGCCCAGCACTGCTTCTTACCTGTATTTGCTTAAATGCTTCCTTTGTTCTTCATCATATCAACATATCAATGAAATAATGCATTTTCATTGTGTTTGAGAGCTCACCGTAATAACAGGCTGCAGTTTTAGGACTTTAGGATTTAATGTTTTGCTTTTGTGTGATTTCAAGTCACCATCTGATCATAAGTCACCCTGCAGATTATTAACGTTCAGAAATGTCCATTTCATTGGCTGATGATGTTGCCAGGAGACAAGCAGCAGGCGGTCAGCTGGTACCAGCGAGGAATCGCTGAGCTGGAGAGAGGTGTTGCCATCCAGATCTCAGGAACAGGTGAGAGGTCAACGCTCTACAAATCCTAACCGGATCTCTGCAGTGTAGCGTGTTCATCGTTTAATCGGTGGCTCGATTCCTTTATCTTTTCTTTAGATGTAGAGAAAGTCCCTGTTGAATTTACCTAAGTCATTTTTTCTGTCTCATTCTGCAGGAGAGAAATACGAGTGTGACAGACGGCTGCAAAATAAGATGACAACCAACCTGCTCATGGCCAGAGACAGACTGCACAGTCTCGGTAGGCTTTCTGGACTCCTCCTCATTCCAGCTTAGTTTCTTTCTGGTTGTTTTCCATCCTTTTGTAAGAATTTTTGACAAGTATCTTGTCAGTTTATCTTTTTTAATCTGCTCTTCTTGTCTTTAACATTTTGCTTTTGGCTTCATCACTTTCTCTCTCATGACGACGATATCCTCCCACTTTAGTTTGCATAGGAAAGATATCGTTGTCATACCATCCATCCAGCATCTGTCTGTGAGGTTTTGCCTTTCTGGTCTACAGACTCTAAAACCACAAGGAGTTGAGCCACGAAATGTGGCGTATGTGTTCTTTACTCCTCAAATATGTGCAGGACGATATTCATATTCCTGGATGTTTAGTACCCTTTGTACTCTTTGACTGTATTTATCTGAAGTGGAGAGTAAACAACATGGAGAATTTCTGGCTGCTAATGCTATGATAATATATGCTAATGAGATGCAGCCTCTTTCTCATGGCTGATTAGCTTAGCCTAATCATGTGATCACATTGTGCTGTGTGGTTGGCTATACCTGCTTGACCATTATTGATTGAAATGCTGTTTCCTTTTTCTCAGTGGTGCTCAGGGTGTCCAGTGGCCTTTCTTTTTTTTTTTCTTATTTTGTTTATTTTGTAACATCATCTTTTGAAAGGCACATTTATGTTGAAATCAGTGCACCTGTACAGGTAGTTCTGGCTCTCTCTGTGTTGGTTAACCCTCTTGTGATGTGATATTGCGATTGCTTAAGCTTTTGTGTTTTTTTTTATGAATGAATAATCAAACACGTTTGGTCCAGTTTTGACAGCTCTGCAAAATTATTATTTTTTTGCCTTCTTGTTTCAGTTGAGGTTCTCTCAGGCTCAAGGGTTCAGACGGACGATTACTCTGGCCCCACAGACTCTTCCAGCCACCCTACTCCTCTGCGCTCAGGTACAGCGTGCAGGTTAAGCACTGCATACACATCATCCACTGAAATATCTGAAAGAAGGATTTGATTTTTTTTTCTCATGAGTTTGAATATAAACAATGTCCAGCAGGGGGCGACTCCTCTGGTCTGAAATGTATAAAAGTCTATGAGAAAATGAGCGTCCTGCTCAGCTGATCTCTGAGCCCACAAAACTCTTTCCTGATGAGCTTATTGTCTCAGTCGCTGTTTTCAGGTCTGTCTGAATAAAACATGAAGTTAACTTTGGAAACTGTGGACCTATTAGAGCCCCAAAGGGGCAGGAAGCAGGTGAGAATTTAGGGTGGGGTTACCTGTGATTTAGAGGTTGCTGCTGTACAAGTGTGCAGTGCTCCTCGGTTTCTCAGTGCGAGCTGTCCCTCGCGCTTCATGTCCGGTTTCAAAATCACTAACTAGTGGCGACATCGCGGTGACCGTGTCCATCTTTTGTGTACAGTTGTTTGTTAATTAATGTGAGCCCTATTTGAGGTGCTCTGAGATGTGCAGTGTGACTGCTGATTGACAGGTGGCGCTGTCTCCAGAAGGAAGGACTCTTTTAATGTAGCACCGTCCAGCCGACCAAAGCTCCTCTTAAAGACGTCCTCTTCGCCACCAATCTCCTCATCTTCGTCTGTGGTTGGCCATCGCTCAGCAGACCTCCACTCGAGCAGCCACTCACAGCGCCCATCCACCCACAACAGCAGCAACCGCAAGGTGTGCTTAAATTTCAGTTATTTTCCTTTTGAGCAGCTGTTGACTAAAATGTTGATGGCAAAGCATTTTGTGTGTGCTTGTAACACTACAAACGAACATTTCCTGTGCTGTGCTCGTCGTGAAGGGTAGAACAAGTCGACAGAGGAGTCAAGTCAGCTCCCCGCAATTGACACCTGTGAAGAAGAGAGACGGAAAGAACCTGAAAAATGTCGACGGGAAGCTCACCAGCCTCATTCTTAATGAGATCGTCAGCAGGTGAGAGACTCTGATGACCCAGGTGGACGTTACAAGCTTTCAGGTGATGTACAGGAGTCAACCAGGTGTGATCATGATATAATTTACCTGAATGTCCACACACCTGGCTGTTATTCTGGGTGGTTGCATTAGAGCTGCTGTACTGTTGAATTTCACCTGTGCTTGGTTCAGTTAGGCTTCTATGGTGACTTTACTTCACACCTTCCCAGCAGTGTTGATGGTGTCTATGATGCATTTCAGCGGCTCGTCTGTGAGATTTGAAGATGTTGTGGGTCAGGATCTGGCAAAGCAGGCATTGCAGGAGATCGTCATTCTGCCGGCGCTGAGGCCAGAGGTGAGTTCACGTATCAGAGAGAAGGATGTGCTCATGCACATTACGATGGACTCCTCACATAAAAGACCAAATGATGAACCTGCAGTACTGACCTGTAGTCTGCTGGTGTTGAACATGGTTTTTCTTCTTCTGTAGCTGTTTACAGGTCTGCGTGCTCCAGCTCGAGGGCTTCTTCTGTTTGGGCCACCTGGCAACGGCAAGACGATGCTGGTGAGAGGCGGGGCCTCACTGACAGATGGTGGCTGATGGGAATGATCCTGTTTATTATATTATTTTAACAGATTATATTGAAGTGAAATGATTTGATTTCAGCAGTTAGATTGAGAGTGAGGGAATCTCACTGGACTACAAGGTTTTTAGTAAAGAGGTGTCATGGCAGCCCAACAGGGAACTTGTAATCACGGAAGTCTGTTTCATTTCCTCCATAACTGTCATGAAGTGTAAGGTGTGATCTGAATCCCTCGCAGCTCAAAGAAAAGTCTTTGTGTTTAGTTTTTAAGGTGCCTCGAGGAACATCCAGTGCACAAAAGTCTTGAGCTTCTCCTCATTTCTTTATATTTTGCTGTGAAAATGGGAAACGGGTGCAGTGTTTTATTAAAACATGCACAAACATACATGGAAACACAGCATATGAGGCAAAAGCAGAGTCTGTACAATTCTAATGAGCTTAAAAGTGAATATTTGGTGTGACCTCCTTTATCGTTCATACAGCCTGAACTCTGAGGGAGCTTCCTGTGATTTCTTTAAGCAGTCTTCAGGAACAGTTCTCCAGGCTTCTTGAAGGAAATTTAAAGCTCTTCTTTTGGATGTTTCTGCCTTTTGTTCCATGACAGAGCCTCCACCATGTTTCACAGATGGCTGTAGATGCCATCAGACCTGCAGTTCCTGTGTAATGTGGCAGACCTCAGCCTTTCCTCCTGTTTCCCTTCCTTAAAAATGGCTTCCTGACAGCCGCCCTTCCACTGAGACCATTTCTGATGAGGCTTCAGTGAACAGTAGAATCAGCTGAAGGTCCAGATGCATCTCTAAGGTCCTGTGTCAGCTGGATTTGTTCCTGTTTCTTAAGGACGTGACTTTAAGATCCTGTTCATCTGCTGTGGATAGATTTTTAGGCCTCACACTTCTTCTTTTGTCTTTCATATGTCCAGTTTCCTCATTTTTAAGAAAACACTGCACACCATGCTAAGATATGCTGAGTTTTCAGCTAACAGCTCTTTGGGAATCACCTTGTTTGTGCAGAAATCCTATTTTATGCTGTCAGACTGAGTTCTCTTTGGCATTTTTCACAGATTCAGCTAAAGAAATGGGAACAAATGATGTGTTTCTGTGACAGGCTGCTGGTAACAAAGAGCCCAAAGTCACAGATTAAACTGGTTCTTTGCTCAGTCGTCTGTTAAACGTCGACACAGCACTGGTTCATCCCTGAGTTTGGAGCCTTTTTGTGCTTGAATGACTCACAGGTCAGAGACTTCAGACCTTCAGAAAGCTGGAGAACTGCTGCTCAAGAGGATTTTAAAAACTATAGGAAGCAAGCGGCTCCTCAGTAGCAAAATATAAAGAAATGAAGGCGACTCAAGACTTTCGCACAGTATTATATTTTGGTAGACTGACCCAGAACGTGGCATCGCCCTGGTAATAAGATCTGTGGGAAATAAAAGTTTATTATACTCTTAGTGAAACAGCTTTTCTGATTTCTGAAGTGAACACGCACTCTCCAGAAGTGTTGGGCTAAAGTTTGGTTTCAGAAGCGTCAGCAGGCTCAGCTGAAGTGAGAAACGTGAACTCTTTTCCAGATGTTAGGCCTCGTATTGAGACCGTCAGGTGGTCCGACAGGTGTGGCCTGGTGTCGCAGGCAGAACTGCGTCTTCATCGGATGACATCAGATAAAAGTAATACCCGTTGAACTAGAAAGTCACCGCGTTGTTTGTGTTTCCTGTGATCTGCAGGCCAAAGCTGTGGCAGCCGAGTCGAACGCCACCTTCTTCAACATCAGCGCCGCAAGCTTAACCTCCAAATACGTAAGTAGCTTTGAGTCCAGCAGGATTTGAACTTGGCTGGTGTGGCAGGTCACTAATGGCTGGCTGACTGTGTGCAGGTGGGCGAAGGAGAGAAGCTGGTTCGAGCTCTGTTCTCTGTGGCCAGAGAGCTGCAGCCCTCCATCGTTTTCATCGGTAAGTAGATCTTTCACATGTCAGTGGTAGCAGATGGATGTTAACGTGCCGCTGGTTTGATGCTGCTGTTTGTGTCCAGATGAAGTGGACAGTCTGCTGTGTGAGCGCAGGGAGGGCGAGCACGACGCCAGCCGACGCCTCAAGACGGAATTCCTCATCGAGTTTGATGGGGTGATGTTTTTAATTGGCTCTCACACAAATGCACATTAACCAGAAGAACAACGGCAAACGCTGACAGATGAAAGCTTCTTCCAGGTCCAGTCAGGAAGTGAGGACCGGGTTCTGGTGATGGGCGCCACCAACAGGCCTCAGGAGTTGGACGAGGCTGTTCTCAGGTCAGAGCTCCCATGTTTCATAAAAATAGTTTCTCTCTGTTTGTTTGGCTCTTTTCAGTGAAAGGCTGGATTAAGTGAACTCTTGACCTCCCTGTCATGTTGTTGTGGTTCTCTGCCTGTAGGTGGCAGCACGTGCTCATTTAACGCTGTTTTTCATTTGCAGACGCTTCGCCAAACGTGTGTACGTCGCTCTGCCATCAGAGGAGGTGAGTTGAGCCTCGAGGTGAGCGTGTCAGAGGTGAAACTGTCAGAGGGTTTGTTGCACTGATGTGACGCTGCGTCTGCTTTCAGACTCGCTTCAAACTGCTGAAGAACCTGCTTAGGAAACACGGCGACCCACTGACTCACAGAGAGCTGAGCCAGCTGGCCAGGTGAGCTCATCAATCACTGGGTGACTATTAGCGCTGCACTCTGATCAGCTGATCTGTCTGTTTAGATCAGCTGTTCCTGATGATAGGGTCAGGAATGGTTTTTATTGGGATTATCTGCAGGTTGAGCTTCATGCACACTGCACAAAAATCCAGCAGTGGCAATCAGTGTGACCTCTGACCTTTGTGTTCTTGGTTTAGAATAACAGAGGGCTACTCGGGCAGCGATCTCACCTCATTGGCTAAAGATGCCTCCTTGGGACCAATCAGAGGTGAGAAAACTCTGCATATTAGAGTTTAATATGTGTTTAATTTGAGCATTCATTGGTGGCACCAGGTCTTCATTGATGCTGCTGTGTTTAGTTTAGTTAAAACTAATAATCCAAAAATCTCCAAGTGAAGGTGAAAACGAGATGTTTATGTGAAACTGATCCAATTCTTTGGAAGTTTACTTTAGTTTTGTGCTGATTTCATGGCGACAAAAAGAAGGAAGTTCCTGTCTGTCATGGAGGTCGTGCTATGAGCTCAGTATATCCTCCTTTAGAGAGAGAGTTACTGAAATAAGCAGCCACGGTTACAGCTGGGTTCACCGTAACTCAGGATTACAAGCAAAGTTTTCCTGTTCTGGTTTCTGGTCATCAAAGGTGCTTTTACTCTGGCCGGGTGAAGCGCAGTGACCTGTGTTTAACCTCCGGGAGGTGAACGACAGTACTGCAGCAGGATCAGTGACGGCTGTTATCGCCCTCATACTTGTGCAGAGTTTCTCTCGTGGCATTGCTCCGCTCAGAGTTCAGCCTTATGGTTCTTTAACGGGAACTGTTCTGAGCTGTTCTGATTTTGTTCTGCTTGTGTTTTGGCAGAGCTGCATCCAGAACAGGTGAGGAACGTGGACGTCAGCGAGGTGAGTTCACGCCGCTCTGGCTGATGTTGTGCTCGTGGGGTTGACTCATTCTGAATTCAGTTAGGAAAGGAAACAAGGCGAAAAAGGAAGGAGACAGTTAAAGAGAGAGTCTGCTAGCAGCACCTGAAGATGCACCTTTACTGTGTGTCCTTCTGTTTTGTCACAGGTGAGGAGCATCTGTTTCCGAGACTTTGCGGACTCTCTGAAGAAGATCAAGAGGAGTGTCAGCGCGCAGACGCTGGAGCTCTATGTCCGCTGGAACAGAGACTATGGAGACACTACGGCTGGATGATTGATTTTTTTTTTTTTTTTTGTTTATACGAACCTTTGTACGAGTGTTTCTTAAAAATAAATGTTTTTTTATTTATTGGGGGAAGTCTGATCTGTCTTTTTTAACTAGCTGAGCAGTCCACACACAGTCCTGGGTCAAACTGTTTTTAAGTGTAGACAGAAACAGACTTTGTCATTCAAATTACACCATTCAGTGCACATTAGAATGAAATTACATTGCTATAGGCACTGAGTAGATGTGGAGCAACAGCAGCAGTGATACAGTGTAGTGCAGAGTACAAAGAAGACTACAAAATATACAGAATATATAAATAAAACAAAAATGAATACGATATAAATGTAAATACAACAAAAGTATGCTAGTATACATATATATAAGTAATAAATATATAAAATATATTGCATAAATGAATGTTTTACACTAGAGCTCCAAGGAATGGAGCATTCAGGTAGGATGGAGCAGCAATTTAGAGTCCAACAGTAACGGCATCTGGGAAAAAGCTGTTTTTAAATCTGTTCTGCTTCAAGGACTGCAGAGCCTTCTTCAGGAGGGCAGCAGGGAGAACAGTCCATGGTGGGGGTGTGAGGGGTGTCTGTATATGTTCTGAGCTCTGGTTAGGCAGCGGCTTTAAGCAAGAAAAAAAATCGATTACCATAAATACTAATTATAGGAATAATAAGTAGATTAATCAATCACTAATAATTAGAACAAGAATTACTATTATAGTGAAAGTCACAGTCTTCATAAATCAAGTCACATAAATGACTGAGTTACTTAAGTTGCTAATCAAAGTTATGTATCAAGCCTATTTAAACTTATGGTAACAAAGTTCACATTTCCTTCTGTTCACCGATTAACCTTAATATGGTTAACATTGTTCATATATTATACTAAACCAAATCAACTAAGCAATAGGCCTTACAGACTAACATACAATAATTCAGTTAAATACCATGCATAAACTAACAATTATTTAACATGAGAATCCATCTCCGGGGTCAAACCATAAGCTGAGTTCTCATTTTTTCCTCCTTTGTCCACAGTTATGAGGAATGGGCCACAAGTGGGGTATGTGCTAGGATATTCAAGCCTTGCTTTCCACAGGAAGTGCACCGGTATATAATGCCTCTCCAGGTGAACAAAGGTCCTCCCCCAACTTACTCCACCTGGTCACTCCACCCCCTACTGGACTTGAGCTCATCCTAGAGCTTCTGCAATAATCATCATGACTTGACCTACCAGTTTTTATACCTCGGTCCCAATACCTTGTTTTTCAGGGTGATGAGTTCAGGATTCAGGCGGATGTGCAGCTTCAGTGTCTGACAGTGGGTAGTTTGAGAGGAATAAATGTGTGCAATATGTGGCACAGCAACATTAACTTCATGAACAGCATATGTGCTGGGATCTGTCGGTAAATAGCATTCTGTGGTTTACCTTTGCACTGTACAGGTGGAAAGATCAGAGCGATCTGGGTCCACACGGAGGACAGCTGCCCTCACAGAACATATGCTCGCTGCTCTGGATGACCTGCAGTTTCCAGGCATACTCATGGGGTAACATCCACATTTATATTGCTGCTCTGTGGTAGTGGGGAGGTTCCTCCCTCCCTGGTCATGGTGTGCAGTACTGCAAATTTTGGTATCGATCTGATACTAATACCAGCGCTGGCATCAACACTATTGATATTTAGATCGATCTGCCCACCGCTGCTCACTGGGTGCGCTTGTTTGCGACCTGCTCATGCGTGCTGCTTTTGGAAGGTTGTGTTGGACATTAGTGAAACAAAACAAACTGTTTATGTTTATGCTCAGGAAAGTGTTCATTGTTGAAAGATAATCCACAGAACTTTCCCACGATACTATTTTTTGTTTCCCAGGTGTGCTCTTAATCTGACTCCAAACTGGACATGCTTGCAGAAAAGAAGCTTTTTCAGATGTGTACTTATTGTTTTTGATCCCAGCAGTGTTGGTGAAAATATGGCTCCTGTATTTATTGTGTATTTATCGGTGAGACTCCTCTGCTAACAGAGATTTATGCCTGTTGAAAGTAAAGGTTGCAGCAGTGGCTACCTAGCGCGCAATTTGCGGGGGGGGTCACATCAAAGTCACATCATTTCGATTTACAAAAAATATCTTACATGAATAACATGTTAAGTTTCTTTATTTATTATCATTTTTGGGTAAAATACTATCATGTTTAATCATTTGGTAATGTACCCCCCCACACACACACACAAAAACTTGGTATCACCCAACCCGCTTTCTCTACCAAGCGGCACTGTTCACCGTTAGCTTGTGGAAGCAGTTGCTGAGGTGTGGATGAAGCTCGAAAAACTCCTTGTGGTACCAGTCTCTTCCTCTGAGGCAGAGAGGAGCTTTAGTGCTCTTAGACGATTAAAGACTTGGTTACGCACAACTATGACACAGCAAAGGCTGAACCATGTTGCAGTGTGTCACATCCATCAGGACAAATTACACTTCTTACCTAAGAAGTCAGTGTGTACACAGTTTATTCTTTTACACCGAGACGTAAACAGGCGTTTGGTAATTTTATTTGAATGGCCCACAATAGCTATAGTCTGATACCTTAATACACTGCTCAAAAAAATAAAGGGAACACTCAAATAACACATCCTAGATCTGAATGAATGAAATATTCTCATTGAATACTTTGTTCTGTGCAAAGTTGAATGTGCTGACAAAAAAAATCACACAAAACTCATCAATGGAAATCAAATTT